>CM022298.1:126681193-126825917 GCA_011799875.1 Thinopyrum elongatum
CTAGGGTCCGCATGCCCCGGACTCTGGACGGCCGAAGTATCACCTTCGGGCGTAGTTTTCATTATCCCTCGTACCGCTTGTTGATTCGGGAGAGTCCTCCGGGACGACACCTCGGAGTCGTCTGCCTGTCGGGCGAGATGGTCTGTGAGGCAGCGTCTCGCTTCCATCATCTCCGGAAGAAGATCCCCCGAGGAGGAGGGACTGTTGAGGAAGAATACGTGCCGGACTGCAACATATTTTAAATGTTACCCTGGTAACCGGAAAGCAATGGGATATGTTTCGGACGCCCCTGTTCACTTACGATTGGCTGAGGGTTGTCCTTACGGAGGAATTGCGCGACAACATCGTTTCTGAACCAGCCACCTGACAGGGACATTTCCCTCGCCTAGGTCCTTTGCTTCCAAATCTTCGGAGGCGGCCCTCTTCTCTTCCCATGGGAGAGGGGATGTCAGTTTCTCCTTCTCTTTGTCTTCAGAAGGGGGAGTTCCAATCTCCCCGGCATAGTGTCTGGTGTACTTCAGAATAGAGGAATTGGCCCTTTTGCTTTTTGTCCCCCTTCGCCGACACTTGGTATGGACCGGAGCCAGCATCCTTGTTAACACAGGATCTGCTGAGTCTTCGGGAAGAGGGGCCGAAAACACTATCTTTCCGCCTTCTTGATCCGCCTGGTGCAAAGATGGTTTCTCAGCTATATTGTTACGAGATATTTAACTAAGCTGTGTTCAGGAGTCGAGGGCCTTTACCGAGGTATCCGGATGGTTGCAGTCGAGGCCGATGTCCTCGGTAGATATCCGGCCACTGCTTTCGTGTCCCGAAGAATAACTCCACATTCCTTGTGCGTCGGCCAAAGAAGTGCTGAAGAGTCCGCCGCGTCTTCCAGATTGAACCCCACATGCGGAGGGGCCGTCGCTGGCACGGCAGGACCCGGTGGACCAGCATTACCTGGATATTGTTGATGAGGCGGTGTCCTTCCGAGGAGGCTCCGGATGCGGCTTTGTAGCGCCTGCACTTCGTCTTGATCCCCAGTCCAGCCCCCTTATTAATCCATGATGTGAGCCGTAATGGAGGGCCAGACCGGAACGCAGGTGTAGCTGCCCACTTGGTACCACGGGGTTCAGTGATGTAAACCACTCCCGTTGCCATAGGTTGGAAGTTTCGTGAAAGAGCTTTTGGCCAAAGTGTATGGGTGAGTTTGCTCAGCAGCACCACCGCACTCCGCTTGCTTCCCATCGACTACCTTCGGCTTCATATAAAGGTCTTGAGCCATAAGCCGAAGTGTGGGGGAATGCGGAGAAGGACTCGCACATGACGATGAACGCCGAGATGTGAAAGAAGGAGTCCGGAGCTAGATCGTGAAAATCTAGCGTAATAGAACTGAGTCCGCGAACGAAGGGATGGAGAGCGAACCCTAGCCCTCGGAGGAAGTGAGAGATGAATACGACCCTCTCGCCGGATCTGGGAGTAGGGAGACCTGCCCTTGAGCAGGGAGCCGTGTGGGGATTTCCGCGGTCAGGAGGTATTTGCCGCCCGGAGCTTCGCGATATCCTCCTCTGTGACGAGGAGGCCACCCACCGGCCTTGAAGGTGGGTCCGGACAGACTAGGAGGCTTGGAACAAATAAATTGAACTTGGGTGCTAGAACTCGAGGTTGGAAGAGTGGAGGAGAAAGACGGGTTTGTGCCCCTTTATAAAGGTGATGAATACAAAGCGCCCCTCCTACGCCTCAAAACCTGCCTATTCCCAAGGAATCATACCAACGGGAAGGTTGGGTTACCACACCCGTATTGGAGGATCCCGCAAAAGGGGACACGATTGCTTCGACAAGAGTTGCCAAAAAACCGCTTCTCGAAACGTGGAGCGGGGGGCTAAAAAACGGTTCGAAATTAATGACCGGCAGGAACGTGGCGTCGCGTTACAAAAAGTTGTCAGCAGATTAGACTCGAGGAAATATTACTCTCTGTGGTTGTGTGCGGTACTTGTTTTGCAGAGCCGGACCACGTTTTTTGTGCTTGAAGTTGTTTGGAGTATTGGAGGAGGAGGAACCCGCCTTGCAATGCCGAAGACAATCTGCGCGCCAGACACATCGTCATTGAAGCCTGGTTCAGGGGCTACTGAGGGAGTCCTGGATAAGGGGTCCTGGGTGTCCAGGCTACAAATGTGGGCCGGACGTATGGGCCATGAAGATGAGAAGAAGACTCTCCGTGTCTGGATGGGACTCTCTTGGCGTGGACGACAAGTTGGCGTTCGGATATGAAGATTCCTTTCTCTGTAAACCGACTTTGTACAACCCTAGGCCCCCTCCGGTGTCTATCTAAACGGAGGTAGGGTTTAGTCTGTAGAGGCGACATAATCAGACATGCTAGACTTCTAGGGTTTAGCCATTACAATCTCGTGGTAGATCAACTCTTGTAAATACTCATATTCATCAGATCAATCAAGCAGGACGTAGGGTATTACCTCCATAGAGAGGGCCCGAACCTGGGTAAAAATCGTGCCCCCTGTTCTGTACCATCGACCTTAGATGCACAGTTCGGGACCCCCTACCCGATCCGCCGGTTTTGACACCGAAACTAGTCGGTCAGCACTCGGACCGGAAGTACTTCGACCATCGACCCCTAGAACCTCGACCCCTCGCCCCTCGGTGGTCCTGTCGAAACACCTTCACTGTGAGCATGGTGCGGTGTTGTCGTATCTTAAGATGCGGACGTGCCCCAGCTGAAGGTCATCAGCCGCGGCGAACTGCTTCCATCTGTTATTCGTGCAGGATGGAAGCAGTTCGCCCAGTTCATGACCTTCAGCTCGGGGACGTCTTGTCTTAAGCTACGACACACGTCGGTCAGCACTCGACCGGAAGATCCTCGACCATCGACCCCAAGACCCTCGACCCCTCGCCCCCTCGGTGGTCCTGTCGAACACCTTCACTGTGAGCATGGTGCGGCTGTTGTCGTATCTTAAGATGCGGACGTGCCCGAGCTGAAGGTCATCAGTGCGGACGAACTGCTTCCATCCGTTATTCGTGCACGCATGGAAGTAGTTCGCCCAGTCTCATGACCTTCAGCTCGGGGACGTCCTCGTCTTAAGCTACGACACCAGTCGGTCGGCACTCGGACTGGAAGATCCTCGACCATCGACCCCTAGACCCTCGACCCCTCGCCCCCTCAGTGGTCCTGTCGAACACCTTCACTGTGAGCATGGTGTGGCTGTTGTTGTATCTTAAGATGCGGACGTGCCCAGAAGGTCATCAGCGCGGGCGAACTGCTTCCATCCGTTATTCATGCACGGATGGAAGCAGTTCGCCCACGCTCATGACCTTCAGCTCGGGGACGTTCTCATCTTAAGCTATGACACCAGTCGGTCAGCACTCGAACTGGAAGATCCTCGACCATCGACCCCTAGACCCTTGACCCCTCGCCCCCTCAGTGGTCCTGTCGAACACCTTCACTGTGAGCATGGTGCGGCTGTTGTCGTATCTTAAGATGCAGACGTGCCCGGAAGGTCATCAACGTGGGCGAACTGCTTCCATCCGTTATTCGTGCAAAGATAGAAGCAGTTCGCCCACGCTCATGACCTTCAGCTCGGGGACGTGCTCATCTTAAGCTACGATACCAGTCGGTCAGCACTCGGACCGGAAGATCCTCGACCATCGACCCCTAGACCCTCGACCCCTCGCCCCCTCGGTGGTCCTGTTGAACACCTTCACTGTGAGCATGGTGCGGCTGTTGTCGTATCTTAAGATGCGGACGTGCCCGGAAGGTCATCAGTGCGGGCGAACTGCTTCCATCCGTTATTCGTGCACAGATGGAAGCAGTTCGCCCACGCTCATGACCTTCAGCTCGGGGACGTGCTCATCTTAAGCTACGACACCAGTCGGGCAGCACTCGGACGGAAGATCCTCGACCATCGACCTAGACCCTCGACCCCTCGCCCCCTCGTGTGTCCTGTCGAACACCTTCACTATGAGCATGGTGCGGGCTGTTGTCGTATATTAAGATGCGGACGTGCCCGGAAGGTCATCAGCGTGGGCGAACTGCTTCCATCGTTATTCGTGCACGGATGGAAGCAGTTCGCCCACGTCATGACCTTCAGCTCGGGGACGTGCTCATCTTAAGCTACGACACCAGTCGGTCAGCACTCGGACCGGAAGATCCTCGACATCGACCCCTAGACCCTCGACCCCTCGCCCCCTCGGCGGTCCTGTCGAACACTTCACTGTGAGCATCGTGCGGCTGTGTGTATCTAAGATGCGAACGTGCCGGAAGGTCATCAACGCGGGCGAACTGCTTCATCCGTTATTCGTGCAAGGATAGAAGCAGTTCGCCCACGCTCATGACCTTCAGCTCGGGGACGTGCTCATCTTAAGCTACGACACCAGTCGGTCAGCACTCGGACCGGAAGATCCTCAACCATCGACCCCTAGACCCTCGACCCCTCGCCCCCTCGGTGGTCCTGTTGAACACCTTCACTGTGAGCATGGTGCGGCTGTTGTCGTATCTTAAGATGCGGACGTGCCCGGAAGGTCATCAGTGCGGGCGAACTGCTTCCATCCGTTATTCGTGCACAGATGGAAGCAGTTCGCCCACGCTCATGACCTTCAGCTCGGGGACGTGCTCATCTTAAGCTACGACACCTGTCGGTCGGCACTCGGACCGGAAGATCCTCGACCATCGACCCCTAGACCCTCGACCCCTCGCCCCCTCCGTGGTCCTGTCGAACACCTTCACTGTGAGCATGGTGCGGCTGTTGTTGTATCTTAAGATGCGGACATGCCCGGAAGGTCATCAGCGCGGGCGAACTGCTTCCATCCGTTATTCATGCACGGATGGAAGCAGTTCGCCCACGCTCATGACCTTCAGCTCGGGGACGTGCTCATCTTAAGCTATGACACCAGTCGGTCAGCACTCGGACCGAAAGATCCTCGACCATCGACCCCTAGACCCTCGACCCCTCGCCCCCTCGGTGGTCCTGTCAAACACCTTCACTGTGAGCATGGTGCGGCTGTTGTCGTATCTTAAGATGCGGATGTGCCCGAAAGGTCATCAACGCGGGCGAACTGCTTCCATCCGTTATTCGTGCAAGGATAGAAGCAGTTCGCCCACGCTCATGACCTTCAGCTCGGGGACGTGCTCATCTTAAGCTAGGACACCAGTCGGTCAGCACTCGGACCGGAAGATCCTCGACCATCGACCCCTAACCTCGATCCTCGACCAGGTTCCGTCGGCGCCAACGCACCCTTAACCTCGACCCGGTTCCGTCGGCGCCGACGCACCCCAAACCTCCTCTTCTTCTTCTTCCTCCTCTTCTTTTCTTCTACTTCTTCTTCTTCTTTTTCTTCTTCTTCCTCTTGTTCTACTTCTTATTTTCTTTTTTTTCATCTTTCTTCTTAACTAAACCTAAACTAAACTAAATATAAACCTAAACCTAAAAAACAGAGAACTAAACATAAACCAAACTAAATCTAAACTAAACTAAACTAAACTAAACTAAACTTAAACTAAACTAAACCTAAACTAAACTAAATCTAAACCTAAACCTAAAAAAACAGAAGAAAAAAAACCTAAACTAAACCTAAACTAAATCTAAACTATAAACTAAACTAAACTGAAAAAAAAAGAGGGGGAGTGGGCTCACCGGAGTGGGGGAGGTGGAGGAGGGAAGAAGACGGAGGGTCGGGGAGGCGGGGCGTTCCGGGGGGGACAGGAGGAGCCGGGGAGGAGGCCATACCGGGGGACGGACGGGGAGGCAGGTGAGGAGGAGACGGGGACGTCAGGGGTGGAGGGGACGGGGCGGAGGGGCGTGGGCAGGGAGGCGGGGAGGGGGCGGGCGGGGGCGTGGGAGGCCCGGAGGGGCGGGGCGGGTGGGGGGGGCGGGGGGGAGCGCGGTTGTTGTTCCGGGCGGCGGGGGTCCGGGGGGCGGAGCGGCGGGACCGTGAAGGGGGGGGGTCCGGAGGCGGGGGGGGAGAAGCAAGGAACCGCCTCCCGGTCGGAGATGCGGAGCGGAGCGGAAGGGGCGGCGTTGAGAAGGAGTTGGAGGGGGCGGGGAAAGGGGGGCGGTTGGGGGCGGCGGCGGGGTGCGGGGCGGCGGTGTGCGGTCAGGGGTCGGGGGCGATCTGACTGGCGGCGCGCGGTGGGGGTTAGGGAGAGAGAAGACAGACAGAGAGGAGGCGGGGGAACGGCCGTTACATAGTTCAATCTTTGCCGTCCGCTGGCGGACGGCAAAGAGGTGGGGCTGGTGGGCCGTCAGGGTTTGGACCTCCACTGGGCCCTACCCACCTCTTTGCCGTCCGCTAGCGGACGGCAAAGTATTGGCTGATGGCAAACAGGGTCTTTGCCGTCAGTCCGTTCTTTGCCGTCCATTTTTTGGAAGCGGACGGCAAAGACCTTCTTTGCCGTCCGCTAGCAGACGGCAAAGATCTGACTGATGGCAAATTCTCTGTTTCCAGTAGTGAAAAAGGGGGAGATTGTTAGGGCATATTTCTCCCTAAGTGGTTTTGGTGATTGATGACAATGTGTTCGCGGACTAATCGTGTGCATTGAGCATTTCAGATTATCAAGCATATGGCACAAGACGATTTGAGCCCCTGAGAGTTTCAAAGTGAAGACGGTTTTATTTCCTGCGTTTCTTTTTCAATGGACTTGAGTCGTAGGGAAAACCATACTATCAAGAGGGGGTCCGCTCCGGAAAGGTTGGGTGGAATCATCACGTACACACTCATATTGCACCCATCTCATCTTTCCGCTTCTTTGGAGTAGTCCATCTATTTTGCTGAAGAAGTGGTGGAGAGCTGCAAGCGGTAGTACCGCGGGTGGCAACGGTAGTACCGCTGCTAGTTCCGCTTGTACTACCGCTCACTACTATGGTCTCGACTTTTCGCGTCGGGTTCTACGGTAGTACCTCTGGGTCTCTACCGTGCAACCTCGTAGACCCTGCAGGACGAGCGGAAGTGGGAGCGGTGGTAGAGGCGGTAGTACCGCCCCTACCACCGCTGCTACTACCGCTCGGCGCTATGGTCTCCCCTGTTTCTTCTTTCTCTTTGGCATACTGTTGGAAGCGGTAGTACCGCTCCCGGAGCGGTAGTACCGCTTGTGTGCGGGCTGAGAAGAGCATAACGGTTGGATTTGTTCCCCACTATAAAAGGGGGTCTTCTTCCCCAAGAAGACTTACCTCTTCCTCCCCCAAACTCCATTGCTGCTCAAAAGCTCATTTTCGCCCGATCTCTATCCCTAGCCAATCAAACTTGCTGATTTTCTAGGGATTGGTTGAGAAGGCCCCGATCTAAACTTCCACCAAGAGAAATTTGATTCCCCCCACTAATCCCTTGTGGATCTTGTTACTCTTGGGTGTTTGAGCACCCTAGACGGTTGAGGTCACCTCGGAGCCACATTCCGTTGTGGTGAAGCTTCGTGGTATTGTTGGGAGCCTCCAATTAAGTTGTGGAGATTGCCCCAACCTTGTCTGTAAAGGTTCAGTCGCCGCCTTCAAGGGCACCACTAGTGGAATCACGGCATCTCGCATTGTGTGAGGGCGTGAGGAGAATACGGTGGCCCTAGTGGCTTCTTGGGGAGCATTGTGCCTCCACACCGCTCCAACGGAGACGTACTTCCCCTTAAAGGGAAGGAACTTCAGAAACACATCCTCGTCTCTCCACCGGCTCCACTTGTGGTTATTTCTTCCCTTTACTTTGTGCAAGCTTTACTTGTGTTATATATCTTGCTTGCTTGTGTTGCTTGTGTTGCTTGTGTTGCTTGTGTTGCTTGTGTTGTTTGCATCATATACGGTGCTCACCTAGTTGCATATCTAGACAACCTATTTGTTGCAAACCCTAATTTGTTAAGAAAAGCTAAAAAATTGGTAGTTGCCTATTCACCCCCCCTCTAGTCAACCATATTGATCCTTTCAATAGCAAAGGACAAGCCTGGACGAACTGTTATATAACGCAAAGAGCTCCCGAGGACACATGGGAATTATCATCAAGTTAGTTTTCGTCATGCTCATATGATTCGCGTTCGCAACTTTGATAATTTGGTATGTGGGTGGACCGGTGCTTGGGTGCTGTCCTTACTTGGATAAGCCTCCCACTTATGATTAACCCCTCTCGCAAGCATCCCCAACTACGAAATAAGAATTAAGATAAATCTAACCATAGCATTAAACATGTGGATCCAAATCAGCCCCTTACAAAGCAACGCATAAACTAGGGTTTAAGCTTCTGTTACTCTAGCAACCCATCATCTACTTGCTACTTCCCAATGCCTTCCCCTAGGCCCAAATCATGGCGAAGTGTCATGTAGTCAACGTTCACATAACACCACTAGAGGAAAGACAATATACATCTCATCAAAATATCGAACGAATACCAAATTCACATGATTACTTATAACAAGACTTCTCCCATGTCCTCGGGAACAAAAGTAACTACTCACAAAGCATGTTTATGTTCATGATCATCGGGGTATTGAATATCATTAAGGATCTGAACATACGATCTTCCACCAAATAAACCAACTAGCATCAACTACAAAGAGTAATCAACAGTACTAGCAACCCACAGGTACCAATTTGAGATTTTGAGACAAAGATTGAATACAAGAGATGAACTAGGGTTTGAGATGAGATTGTGCTGGTGAAGATGTTGATGAAGATTGGTCCTCCCACGATGAGAGGATCATTGGTGATGGCGATGGCTTCGATTTCCCCTTCCCGGAGGGAAGTTTCCCCGGCGGAATCGCTCCGCCGGAGAGCAAAAGTGTTCCTGCCCAGGTTCCGCCTCGAGACGGTGGCGCTTCATCCCGAAAGCCTTCTCCTTATTTTTTTTCTAGGTTAAAACACTTCATATTGCAGAAGATAGGCATCGAGGGGGGCCATAAGCTCAAGGGGCGCGCCCTGGGCTTGTGGCCACCTGGTGGGTCCCCTCCTGGTATTTCTTCGCCCACTATTTTTTTTATTCTAAAATAATTCTCCTTACAGTTTCAGGACATTTGGAGTTGTGTTGAATATGGATCTCAGATTTGCTCCTTTCCGGTCCAGAATTCCAGCTGCCGACATTCTCCCTCTTCATGTGAATCTTGCAGAATAAAAGAGAAAAGACATATGAATTGCATCATAAAGTGTAATAACAGTCCATAATGTAATAAATATCAATATAAAAACATGATGCAAAATGGACGTATCAGCCTTCGTGAGGCTTTGAACCGAGGTGTTTGGTTTTGTACATCCACTCCCCCAACCAGTTGAGCTAGGCTCACTGTCCCCAAGGCAAGAAATAACTCTATTTTGATAATGCTCAAGCGGCCGCTACGAAAGACATGGAGAGTGCTTTTGGGATTTTGCAAGCCCAATTTGCTATTGTGCGAGAACCAGTGTTTTGGGATCAAGAGATCCTTTGTTACATCATACAAGCTTGTGTGATCCCTTGTGTAATCAATGAGAATGAGCATGGGAAAGATCTGAATTACACCTTTAATGATCTCATGGGAACCGGTGCGGTTGTGTACAAAGCAAGACCGTGTTGAACGCTTTCTTGAGACGTACCATGACATTAGATCCCGATACGCATGGAGATCTTCAAAAAGATCTCATGGAGGAGTAATGGGCATGGCATGGGCAACAAGATGCTAGTTTTATCTATATGTATTCATGTCATGTGTCATGTACTTTATTGTATTGTTTGATGAATAATTTGAGTCCAGTTTGTTGCTGTGGATTGATGAACTATGTAATAATTTGTTGTTGTAGATTGATGAATTTCTTGCTATGTTTGTTTGTGCTAATTATTTGGGATTACTTTTAGATGAGTTTGATGTTGATTTGTTGCAATATGTATGCAAATTATGAAGATGAAATATGTCGTGCGGTACAAAAAAAATCACTTTATGCTACTTCAATACACCGAGCAATTTTTCTGCGCCCTAAAATAGGACCGCGGTTGGAGATGCTCCAACATAAACATCTTCAAGATCCCAACAGCAACATGTGCTCGGCCATCCAGCGACGCTGTACTACTTCAGTCAACGGCAGTACTCCCAAATTAAACTGCTTAAACGTCATATATTTCGTAACGGAGAGATTATTATTATTATTTTTGAAAAGGAGGATAGACTCCCGGCCTCTGCATCTGGACGATGCATGCGGCCATCTTATTAATTATTCACAGAGGCCATACAAAGTAATACATCAGTCAGCCTGAAGCCACCATCTAGACAACACCTGTTGCTACTCCTATCCCATTGATGAAGGTGTGTTGAATATCCGGGCCTAATACCAAACGAACATGCACCAAACTCTAACATTTAAAGCCGGATGTTCCAGCCCCACACACTGGGACTGTATCCCATACCGGACCGACGCACTCTCAGAGGCTGCCGCCGCCATCTTCCACCGGTCCATCTCCAGAACAGAAACTGATCCATCGACCTTGCCTGGCCTGCCGTCGATGCCACCACGACGCCAGACAACTCCACCATCCTACATGTATCCGTCCACACGCGTCCGTCGCCGAACCTCCGCAGCACCATGCCACCGGGATCCGCCGTCGACCTTGCGGTGGATGAGACACTGCTCTTCCGCTTGTCCTGTCCAACTAGCAGTCATCTCAAAGCAGCACCACCAGCTGAAAAAATGCAGTGACATCTGAAACCTCGAGATGGTAACACGCTTCCAGCTTCGACACATCGCAATGTCACGGTCTCGAGCTAAGCACGGCCGCGCGGCCGGCCGGTGCTAGTACCAACTTTCTCGCGTGGCAACTTTTGTCGGCCCAAAGGTTTTATCTGGGTTTCTCCTCCTGCGGACCCCGCACTTGTCTTGTTCATTTCAGGTAAACTACGCGGCAAGTTCCCTTTTGTTTTCTAGGCAAAGGAGCTAGCTCCCCGCGTTAAGTAATCTCAGTGGCCGGAACACTACACAGCAAGCCAACAAGGCGGTGTGTCGATCGCCACGTCGAGGGTGATGCGGATGATGTGCAGTCCTGCCTGTTCTGGAGCCATCGTGCTTGTATCCTAGCACATCACACACACATCAGCTGAGTCGGCTCGGCCGAGACGAACAAGACGACCTACAGCCCATACCCCCCAACCCCGAAGATCTTCCTTTCCCCGTTAGTTTTAAGAAAGATCACACACAACATACCGACTTGAAATCGTAGACCAGAAGAAAGCAAGTGATATAGATGCAGGGCGGCATATATTTTTGTCAAAGCGATCCGAGTCCTTTCCAGAAGAGGTAGGAAGACTCCTCACCACCGAGGAAGTAATTGCAACTTGCAACAAGTTGCAAATGGCAACAAAATTTGTTGTGTATCTGTGACGTAGGAGCATGCGTGTGTATTTTATTGCTGGTTGTAAAGCGTCCGAGAATCTCCGGATTCTTGCGTGAATTTATGTGAGCCCGCCGAACAGCCGAAGTGCCGAGCAGGACCAGAATATTTGGAAGAAAAGGCGAGGCGGCCTTCTCCTCTCCTGACTTTAATCAATTCCATGCCATAAAGATAGCGTGATAAACAACTCGCCGTATCTCTTAAGCGATAGGTGAGCTCATGGAGTATTTAGGAATTGTACAGATAGGGACCTCTGAAAGAAATGAGAAATCACGTTGATAAAAGGCAGATGGGTTAAAGAGTAGAGTATTTGTTTTCTTTAACTGATAGTAGTATATTTGTAAGTGTTATTATCAGAGGGAAGTCAAGTTGCTTACCACCAGAAACAAACACTTGTTTTTTATCTGAAGAAGAACTGCGCGGACACTTCTTCTGGCTCTGTATTATTAATATCGCCATCTTGCGCTATGTGGCACAAGGTGCCGAAACATTTGAGCTGTGATTTGTCTCGAGCCAAGTGCGTTGTTTCCGTTAACTTGATAGCCGGATTATATTAAGCTGTTGACATCGCTGTGGTTGGTGAGCAACTTTTTGTTTATTTTTGTAGACACTCCTACAGGTTTGGTTTTATTTAACCGTGCATCTCAAGGCGCGTGATTTCGTTCGGCGGTCGATTCAGATACGCTACTTCCCATTAGTGTTATCCTGTATACTGATTGACATCTCAGGCCTCTCTGGACAACGAACTTTTGTCACGATTCGGAAAAGATTCTTGGACAGTGTACTGTTATTGTCTGAAATCGTATTAGTAAATCGGCAACGAAGAAAACCAAGCTGAAATCCCATCTTCCACTTCGCCGGAAAGATTTTTTCTTTTGAACAATCCGAAGATTGCTAACCACGCCTGCCCCGTGGTCGCCGGAAAGAAACTTGATGGCATACAAAAACTAATCGAGTGATTCCATGCTGTAAAGATCCCTGCTTATGGAATTATGAATTGTTATACATCATAAAAAGTGGGTGATGCATTTTTCTTTTGGTCATGTCACGTTGGATATTTGTTGATGTGGGCTATCGAGACTAGACAGTGGGTGAGAAAAAAACCAATGCCCTTAAAATCACCGACACCCGGGACACATTTTCCTTTTGTACATTTTTTTAGTTGTCCTTTTGTACTCCCTCCGTTTTTATTTAGTTCGCGTATTAGCTTTGGTCAAAGTCAAGCTTTGTAAACTTTGACAAAGTTTCTAAACAAAATTATTAACATATACAGTACAATAACAAATCAATACCATTAGATTCATTATTAAATGTACTTTCACATCATATAAATTTGGTATGATAAATGTTTATATTGTTTTCTATAAACTTAGTCAAACTTTACGAAGTTTGACTTCAGTCAAATCTAATATGCAGAGTAAATAAAAACAGAGGGAGTACATTTTATACCATATTTAGATAACACTGAAAATGTGTCCTGAATGAAACTGATAAGGTAATGGCATAACTCGTGAGAGATGTTGATGCACATATGGATGGACAAGCTTAAGAGAATAGACAAGTCGGTCAACAATGACAAGTGGCGCAAGAATACAGAACTCTGGAAGAATAATCTGTGCTCTGGAATCTTAATTAGTAGGCTGCCACGAGACCATATACATAAGTGTAAACCAGCGAAGATACTTGGCATTCTTTTTCCGGACTATACTTCTCTGATTACAACGTGGCTGGTGTGGGCTGCACACCGTATATGGCATCACCCGCAAAAAAAAAAAGCTACCCAAACAAATCATTGTTGCACGACTGCATTTACGTCGAGTGTTTTCCATTTGTTTACCATGTATTTTCGGTATGTCACCGATGGGAGTTTTTTTATTTCCAAACCATGCAAGAGAGCTGTATGAAGAAATATAAAGTCCAGAAGGTTAGGGTACAAAACTAGAAAGTACAACACCATGATACAACTTGAGCAAAAGCGACCCAAATCTGAAGGCAAGTGATCTAGCTAAAGAGCCACTCAAAACAAATAGCTCCGGCTTTGTACCAGTAGAACGCGTCACATTTGATCTGGGTGATAACTTGATCGAGCGAATTAGCTTTGTCGTCGAAAACCCTGTTGTTGCATTCCTTCCAAATCGATCAAGCAGTAAAGATGACTAGACTATTCAACTTCATCTTGTCCAAATGTGACATCCTCTTCCTAGACGAAGCCCACGAGTGTGAGAAAGAAGCATATATGGCTGGAGGCTTGAGAGTGTACAATTGGCCAAAACATGGTGCTACAAAATCTCTAACTCCAAATTTAGCCATTGAAGCACCATGACGATAAGAAAATATTACGAGAGACAATTCTATTTTTTTCTAGAAACATGGTGATGCTCACATACACAGGCATACATACATATACACTCACATCTATGAGCGCACACACGCATCCTACCCATATGAGCACCTTTGAAAGGCTGAGCTGACAAATCTTAAGATTGATAAAATCACCATGTGCGTCTTGTAATTGATGGGAATGTCGTCCCCAACTGAACGAACATCGCCGAAGACTGTAATAAATCTAGAAAAATGTGAGCACACATGTCAAGTCTATGACTTGAACCTGGGTCAGATGGTTCCATCAGAAGAAACCAAACCATCTGAGTTACGCTCCCAACGAGAAGTTGAGTGCAAGGATTCACACTTGTGAGAAGGATACGAGGTGGAACTTGATACCGCCTTAGCCGCGTCAGAAGGAGAAGTTTAGCAAGGCGGAAAAGAGCATAGGGAAAAGGTCAAAAAAAGAACTTGATGTAATAGGCTCACTTCGTTAATGCTTTCAAACTCGATAGGCTTGAATGGCCCTTCCTTTCTGAAGTATTGACACAATTGAGTAAAAGTAAAGCAGGTGTATCAGTTATGTTCGTTCAATGTTTACTAACTGCCGGTTTTTAGTTGTGCTTTCATTCGGATGAATTATTGATGAATGGAAAATTGATCCAGTAGGCTCTTTGAAACAACAGAATTCATAGCAACCTGAATGATAAGAAATTCATGCTAACTTATAAGGCGAGATCATGTTGTTCAATGGGAAATTCTTATTTTTCCTTCTCATAAGGTAAAAGGTGACAGTTAGACAAGAAATTGGTGACAACAAATTTTGTATAGTGATTGACAAAGCTCCCGATGAATAAAAATATACGAGAAAATGGTGTTTTGTCCTTCGATTTGTCAACAACAGGGATTTTAAAGCATTTCCTTGATGTTGTTCATATCGATGACATTTGTTCTTTTGACTAAGGTGTGAAATTGCACTATCCTAACAGATAATGTCTAAAATATGCAAGATATCAAAGGCGAAGACTATGACGCGCAAGTTCTGTGAGAGAGAAGAGGAATGGAATGAATGCTTTGATTCCCAGGGAGTGCCCTATGCCTATAATATTCAATGTATGGCTTGTTGGCTATAGCTGGCTCTTGTTGCAGCATCAAGGGAGCTACATGAACTTTCACAAAAATTTTCGACATGTAAATTTCATCAACAATGTTGTTGACGAGTTATTAGCAAATCAATCCGCCGAAATTGCCAGTTAAATTGAATTGGGGAGATTGACAAACCAAAAGGGTCAACTCATACAAGCTTTAAGAAATGCCAATAAACATTAGACGGAGTTCCCACTTCAAGTGCATTTGGATCTTGAGGAAAATGTTTGATGCTACAATTACAATCCCACAAAGTATATTCATTTGGTCTGAAAATATTCTCGAGGAGAACCTAGAGTCACCCTCAAGATAATTATCTATTTTGATTTTTTTACTATCTCATGGAGAAGATCATGAAAATCACAAATGCCTTGTGTCATACACTTCAGAAGAAACTTTTGGATATTTTGAAGCACTAGATTCAATTTGGATGGCAAAAGTTGGTATTGAGACGGTCGATAGCCGCTTATAGAGGAGGTGAAGTATTTTTAACGTCTCTTTTCCTCCACCTCTGCGGTAGATTAATAATTCACAATCACTTTATTAAAATATATGTCACGTATATTAATGTGACTAAGTCTTCAAACAAACATGATAACACCACAATGCTTCACCATTACAAAAAGATGTGTTCAATGTGGCGAAAAATCAACAATTGGTTGAACTAAATGACCAATCAAGTGTGCATACTACATAGCGTCTGACACTACACACATCCTTGGATCCAAGACATGAGTAATTTTACACATCAAGATTTGCATGCTTGTGCAAAAGTTCTATCTGGTGAATTTCAATTCAAGATGTGATCAATTGGAGTGACAGCTTCTACACTTCTAGTTACATGTTTGCAACCACATAGACTTGAAATATTTTCCATCACTTGGCCTTGTACTAGTTAAAACATGTACATTTTCTATCCTTTCATTGGTTGATATATTATTGCGGTTATTCATTGCTCTCTCTCTCTCGGTGCCAATTGCAACCATAGAGCAAAATATTTTCAGTGTTTATTAATAAAGCAGCTTAAAAATGGGTCATAAATTTCTTCAATCTTAGGTGGTTGTTAATTTGAGAAGGAACTAGTTGTAAAGCTCAACATTTGTGAGATTGTTGACTCGTTCGACAATGGGCTAAGAGGAGGTTCCCTTTTGCTCACAACATTTCAAATGCACGAGATCATATCAAGTGTGGCAACATGCGTTCATGCTAACTAGAGATGATATCCCGCGCGTTGCAACGGGAATGGGATGCAATAATTCTATGTGATTTGAGAAACTTTCGTCTTCTAATTAGCAATATGAGAATTGAAACTCGAGCGCATATAATTTAATATATTTTACCATTATATAGTTGTAGAAAATTTGTACTACGAGTATCATGCATGATTCATGTTAAGGGTGGGCCTTTTCTCATGCATGGTGGCATAATGAGTTAGCATGGTTGAGTGTTGAGAGGATTAAATTTAGTGGGGGCATGATGACCCACAAGTATAGGGGATCTATCGTAGTCCTTTCAATAAGTAAGAGTGTCGAACCCAACGAGGAGTAGAAGGAAATGACAAGCAATTTTCAGCAAGGTATTCTCTGCAAGCACTGAAATTATCGGTAACAGATAGTTTTGTGATAAGATAATTCGTAACGAGTAACAAGTAACAAGTGTAACAAATGTGCAGCAAGGTGTCCCAATCCTTTTTTAAGCAAAGGATAAGCCTGGACGAACTCTTATATAAAGCAAAGCGCTCCCGAGGACACATGGGAATTATCGTCAAGTTAGTTTTCATCATGCTCATATGATTCGCGTTCGTTACTTTGATAATTTGATATGTGGGTGGACCGGTGCTTGGGTGATGTCCTTACTTGGACAAGCCTCCCACTTATGATTAACCCCTCTCGCAAGCATCCGCAACTATGAAAGAAGAATTAAGATAAATCTAACCATAGCATGAAACATGTGGATCCAAATCAGCCCCTTACGAAGCAACACATAAACTAGGGTTTAACCTTCTGTCACTCTAGCAACCCATCATCTACTTATTACTTCCCAATGCCTTCCCCTAGGCCCAAATCACGGTGAAGTGTCATGTAGTCGACGTTCACATAACACAACTAGAGGAAAGACAACATACATCTCATCAAAATATCGAACGAATACCAAATTCACATGATTACTTATAACAAGACTTCTCCCATGTCCTTAGGAACAAAAGTAACTACTCACAAAGCATGTTCATGTTCAAAATCAGAGGGGTATTGAATATCATTAAGGATCTGAACATATGATCTTCCACCAAATAAACCAACTAGCATCAACTACAAGGTGTAATCAACACTACTAGCAACCCACAGGTACCAATCTGAGGTTTTGAGACAAAGATTGGATACAAGAGATGAACTAGGGTTTGGAGAGGAGATGGTGCTGATGAAGATGTTGATGGAGATTGACCCCCTCTCGATGAGAGGATCGTTGGTGATGACGATGGCTTCGATTTCCCCCTCCCAGAGGGAAGTTTCCCCGGCAGAATAGCTCCACCGGAGCCCTAGATTGGTTCTGCCCAGGTTCCGCCTCGAGACGGCGGCGCTTCGTCCCGAAAGCTTTCTTATGATTTTTTCAGGTCAAAAGACTCCATATAGCAGAAGATGGGCACCGGAGACCTGCCACGGGGCCCACAAGCCCTGGGGGCGCGCCCCCAGGCTTGTGGCCACCTGGTGGGTCCCCTCTGGTAATTTCTTCGCCCAATAATTTTTATACATTCCAAAATAATTCTCCGTAAATTTTCAGGACTTTTGGATTTGTGCAGAATAGGTCTCTCAGATTTGCTCCTTTCCGGTTCAGAATTCCAGCTGCCGGCATTCTCCCTCCTCATGTAAATCTTGTAAAATAAGAGAGAAAAGGCATAAGTATTGTACCATAATGTATAATAACAACCCATAATGCAATAAATATTAACATAAAAGCATGATGCAAAATGGACGTATCAATGGTGACATGATGAGTTGGCATAGTTGCATGTCAAGATAATTGAGTTAGTGGGGATCAACTACTTAGGTATATAGGATGTGCACACATGTAATGGATGGTGTGGGTTACATTTGACTACCGCAAAAAACTTGCACAATGTGATGCTCACACATGTACAATGTTAATTTGGTTCCTAAAAGCAAGTCATAACATATTTACATATGCATTTATCAAAATACAGTAAATATAAGCAAACCATAACATATGTACACACGTTAATATAACATACCATAACATATTTACATATGCATTCGTTAAAAAATAAATAAATGTAGTCCTCATTCAACTGTCCAAACTAATGAAAAACGTTCCAGTGTTGATACTTATCAAGATGTGCCTTTGAAACAAACGTCTGGTCACTTTCTTAACATTACATGGTTGTATAAATGGGGAAGGAAATAGCTGCAAAGTTCAACATTGGCCCACACCGCCTTAGAGATGATCGAGCGTATCCTGGGCCTGGCGGAGGAAAGTAAACTGCGTACTATTTGTCTGTTGTTGAGGTGGTGGACGGAGAGAAACCAAAAGCGATATGGTGGAAAGCGTCTATCTCCTTCAGAATTTTTGAGCCAGATGAATGCCATGTTGTGTGAGTGGACACCGCATCATGCCCTTATGCAACATGCGGCAAGCATTGTCCAATGACAATGGGATAGCACCACCACCCGGATGGGTGCGGATCAACGTCGATGTCGCTTTCATGAGCACGTGCAAAGGAGGATGTGATGTATTGCTCGAGATGAAGGAGGCGATGTCATCTTTGCAGCTACAGGCAGTTTACCAGGTCTATCCAAGGCTCTACATGCAGAAGCAGTAGACCTTATGCACGCCATCAAGCTTGTAGAAGAGTTCACCATGGGACGTGTTATTTTTTACCATTGACTGCCTCTCCCCGGGATTCGATAGCCAGGACCATGCACCTTTGGGCATTCTGTTTCATGAATCAAAGTTCAAGCTGCAAAAAGGGTTCATAAACTACAAGATTGAAGCATGTCCACGCCAATATAATGTACCAGCCCATCTATTAGCTGGTTATGGGTCGAGGGCTCTGATCGAGGGCTAGCGTATCTGGCTTTCTAATCTCCCCTAGATGTAAGTGGTGTTGTGGCCAACGATATTGCTGGGCCCACTAGTTAATGGAATGCATGGTGTTCCTCATAAAAATATATATTATTGACTTGTTCCATAGGCATAGTGGGTGTAGGGCTACATTCAAACAAGTAAAAAATGTAGTTTTCCTTTCCAATTACAAAACGTATGTCGTTATAGTTTTATATTGATGTATATATTTATGACTTGATATATTTTGTATCATATCTTTTGTACGCCATTGTCTTCTTCACCATCGGTTGATGTTCAAATGCTGGCCCTGGTCCATGAATGTCAATTCATCCTCTGAAATGGAAGAGAAAGCTAATGACAGGGCCAAAACCTCAAGCTAGCTTGGCAGTACTTACATTGGATGGATCTTATAATGTAGTTGATGGCTCATCAGGTGGTAGTATGATTCTTAGAAATGAGATCGACACCATGGTCTGTATAACATGGAGATGATTATCCCTCCTTTCTCGAGAACTTGCGGTAGGAATAAGTGTGAGCAGGAGGGCATTGCCTTCACCATGCAGTGGACTGATTTGCCAACCATCATTCATACATATTGCTCTACAACAATCAATTACATAGCATGCAATATGCATGACAGGGCACATTTCGTCAATCTTCTTGAGGGAATTAGGCATCTTACGATATTCATGACCTTGCTTTTCCAAAGACTCCTAGAGAACAAAACATGGTTGCAATTTTTTCAGCGAACCATGGGAGATTTGGACATAACATCGTGTGATGATTACACCATGTGCTGGAGTTTGTTTTACATCTAGTATTAGTTGGTCATAACCCTTTCTAGAGGAATAATATTTCCCTTTTTCCTTGAAAAATGTCACAGATAGGTCCAATAAAACTGCTCCACACACGACACCTTAGTGCCCGATCTTTGCCCGACCAACACATCCAGCGGTCGCCGCCCTTTCAATTCTATGCATGACCGGCTTATGATCGTGCAGGTATCGTGTGTCATTCACATAGCACTACTGTAGGTCCAAAGCTTAGTGAAGGTTCCATTTTGCCAGCAACATTTTAAATACACAAGAGCGCATTAAACGAGGCAACACACGTTCATCTTAATGTGTGCGCTTGAGATGGTTGGTGCGGGTTACATTTGACCGTCGCAAAGAACCTGTACAATGTGACGCGCAAACATGTACAATGTTTAGTTGATTCCTAAAAGCAAACCATAACATATTTACATCTGCATTCATTAAAAACACAATAAAGACAAACAAATCATAACATATTTACACACAATAAATACATAAACAAACCATATAACATGTTTACATATGCATCCGCTAAAAATACGACAAATGCATTCCTCATTCAACTGCCCAAAAATAACCAAACAAAGTGACCAAACACAAAACATGCCATGGCCCCACCTCCAGTACTTTGTGCCATGTTTGGATCTCCCATGACCAGCACACATGAATCATGCTGCGGTCCACTGCTGACTGCCCCCTCCAATAATCACTTTCTTGAGAAGAGAAGAGAAGATGCCCACGCTCCAATAATCACTCCCTATACATACAAAACGTCAAAACCCCTAAACCCCAGTCCAAAATCCCAGCCAGCCAGCCAGCCAGCCAGCCACCTCCGCGCCCCCCATCCAGAGCCTCCCCCCCCCCAGGCCCCACCAAAAGCCGCCGCAAGCCCCACCCCTGTTCTAAAAACCACACAAACCCAACCGCGGCCACCCCCCTCCTCGCCCTCCCGTTCACTCGGCGGCCCCTTTCCTGATCCATCCGCCCCCGCTCGGTCGCGGTTCCCTGCGCCTGTCGCCTCTCCGTGCGCCCGAGAGGCGCAGCGGCAGCAGCAAGCCGGGCCGCGCTCGTTCGTCGCCGTCTATAAACTACTCCTCTCCTCTCCTTCCCACCGCAGCACCCCCATCAGCCCACCCACCCCCTCCCCTCGCCTCCTCTCCCCGCCCCCCCGCGCCCTATCCTCTCCTCTTCCACACGATCCCGGCCTTGTCCGCTTCCGCATTTCCTCCCCACCACGCGAGCGCCGGCCCCTCCTATATCTACCGCGCTGCCGCGCGCCCCCGCAGCCGCGTGTGGTGGTGGTGGTGGACTGGTGGTGGTGCTGTTTAGCTAGAGTTCCGGTAGGTGGGGAGGGACGACTCGCTCGCTCGCTCGCGTCGCGCGTGACCTGACCGGATCATGGCCGCCACGCTCCCGCGCGCGGTGGCGCCGCCGCCGGCGCTGCTCCCGCTCCCGCGCGCCGCGCCGCTGCTCCTCGCGGGCCGCGCCGCCGCCCGCAGGCTCCGGGCCAGAGGGGCCCGCACGCCCGCGCTCGCGGCCACGCGCCGGAGCTGGGCCGTCTCCGCCCGCGCCGTGCTCGACCTGCCGCGCCGCCGGGCGCCTCAGAAGCCCGCGCAGGAGGTATGGTTCGTTTTCCTCCCCCACCCGCCGATCAAGTGCTCGTCCCGCGATTGGGTTTGGTTTCGAGGGTTGGGGTTTTTGTAGGTTCGGATTGTAAGTTGCGGTTATCAGATTGGTTTATTTACGAGGTCACGGGCCATGACTTTGTTTTGACGGATCATAGTTTTTGGTTTTTTTGAGCCGTAATATGCTTCTGATGGCTATACGGCTGCCAAAAAAATTCGCTGGGAAATTTGGGGAACACCAGGATTCAGGAGTCGAGCCCAGGTATCTCTTGACTACTGTATCGGGCGATAAGGTTCTATGTTGACTGCATAGTTCATTGCATGTATTTTTGGGTCATGATGATGCACTTGCATACTATCGCTTTTGTTATGTGGTGTTCCTTTCATGGGATTTTTATAGTACAAAGCGCAGCAAGTGCACAAAACACAGCAAATGCAGGTGCAATAAACAAGTGTGTGGTTATGAAAGGTTAGGTGACAGCTGTGGTGGTAGGTACTAATCACGATCAAGTTCCAGGAGTACGACATTGTGTAATGCATAGGTGGAGAATTTGCAACGTACTACCTAGTTTTCCATTTCCGTTCTGGAATGCGTTTGAATGGGCTGTGACCTGTGAGCTGTGACAGTTATGAGTAATAATAAACCATATGTGCTGTGCTTTGTATCTGATATTAGGAATTGCTTTTTTCTGTCAGGCTGCGGATTTGAATGATATCTTATCAGAACGTGGAGCTTGTGGTGTTGGGTTTGTCGCAAACTTGAGTAATGAGCCTTCGTTCAACGTTGTCCGTGATGCTCTTACAGCTCTTGGGTGTATGGAGCACCGTGGTGGCTGTGGATCCGACAACGACTCTGGTGATGGGGCAGGATTGATGAGCGGTATACCATGGGACTTGTTTGATGACTGGGCCAGTAAGGAAGGGCTTGCTCCTTTTGAAAGAACACATACAGGTGTAGGCATGGTCTTCCTTCCACAAAACGAGAATTCCATGGCAGAAGCAAAAGCTGGTAATGATTTTGATGCTTTACCACCATACGTCGTCCCCATTGTGTATCATTTCTTGTCTTTCTCTTTTGCTGGGATCTTGTCTTTAAAGTACGACACTTCCTAATTTTATATGGTCAGAGATTTCTGCTTGGCGATGCATGTCCTAGTAAATCTGACTCCGATCTCTTCGGACTTGTAATGCTGCCATACTTTGGTTGCCATGCCATCGTGGTGCTTGAAACCTACGGTTGGAAAGTTCTTTTGCAGGAAAAGTTTATGCCCTTGGTATAAGAACTTTCTGAAAGGAAATTTATTATTTTGTATTGGCAGTCAGATTACACATGTGTTTTTTCAGCTCTACTGTACCACAACACACATAGCTTCCTAAGAGTCTATTCATTTTGCAGCTGTTGAGAAGGTTTTTACAGATGAAGGCCTTGAGGTTCTTGGCTGGAGACCGGTTCCTTTCAATCTATCAGTGGTAGGCCGCAATGCAAAAGAAACAATGCCTAATATACTCCAGATATTTGTGAGAATTGCGAAAGAAGATGACGCTGATGACATAGAGAGAGAATTATACATCTGCCGAAAGCTGATAGAGAGGGCTACAAAATCTGCTAGTTGGGCAGATGAACTATATTTCTGCTCTTTGTCAAGTAGAACTATCATTTACAAGGGAATGCTTCGATCTGAGGTTCTTGGGCAGTTCTATTTGGACCTTAAGAATGAACTGTACAAATCTCCTTTTGCCATATACCATCGAAGATTCAGTACCAATACAAGCCCTAGATGGCCTCTTGCACAACCAATGAGGTTGCTTGGACACAATGGAGAGATTAACACGATACAGGTTTACATTAACTTCTTCAACTTACTGTTAATTTTTACTCCCTGTATCTTACTCCCTCCGTTTCTAAATATAAGTCTTTTTAGAGATTTCAATACGGACTACATACGGATGTATATAGACATAGTTTAGAGTGCAGATTCACTCATTTTGCTCCGTATGTAGTCTATATTGGAATCTCTAAAAAGACTTATATTTAGGAACGGAGGGAGTACATTATTGTTTAGTGTCTTCCTTGATGCTCACGAAATGTTTGATACTGAAAACTAGACATACTTTGGGCATTACTCATAGCGTTCCTTTTCTTTGTAGGGAAACTTGAACTGGATGCGATCAAGGGAAGCCACAATACAGTCTCCTGTATGGCGAGGCCGTGAGAATGAACTACGCCCATTTGGTGACCCTAAAGCATCTGATTCAGCAAACCTTGACAGTGCTGCTGAAGTACGAGACTGCACACCGTTCATTAATATTGTAACATAAAGCATGCATTTCTTTTGCTTCTTGTCCGTACAACCACGCCATTCACACGATTTTGCATACTTGCCACTACTAGAATATTCCAAGGCGACACATAACTCAGACATCTGTCAAGCTGTTACAGGAGATTAACAATTTGGCTTTTAATGGGTACTAATAAGCTGTTACTTTAACTTGACTATTTTCTGCACCTTGACTTACATAGATGAAATGGACTAAAAGATAAGTAGTTTCATGAATTTCAAACATACATGCAACATTTATGTTATTTTGAAGCAAAGCTTTTGAAATTTTGGATAGCGAAATGGTACTTTGACTAGAATTAATGCTAGAAACATTCAGTTGTTGCTAAGTGGCAATCTGACTTATCTGTTTTCACTGTGCATAACAAATCATATATGCTATTCTTAATGTGCATTGAGCACCCCCGCCTTTATTTCGAGTATGTATTCCTACCTTAATTACTGGTGTGTAATTGTTGAGTCATCACATCTTGCACCAGTTACTGTTAAGAAGTGGTAGAAGTCCTGCTGAAGCTATGATGATGCTCGTCCCCGAGGCTTACAAGAACCATCCGACATTATCAGTAAAATACCCGGAGGTATGGGATGCATTAGTGAACATATGTTGTGGGCATGCATGAAGTCCCTTCCATATTAACTTATGCAAACAATTGTGTCCAATTGAAGCTTCTCTTGGTTTGTGTATTAGGTAATTGACTTCTATGAATACTACAAAGGTCAAATGGAGGCTTGGGATGGGCCTGCTTTACTTTTGTTTAGGTAATATCTCGTCGATCTGTGATTTGCCATTTTATATTTTTTGCTATCTTTATTTTCTGATGTAAAGACAGTTTCTTTATTAGTTTGGTTAAAGTCATTTCATGCATTAGCAGGTTTTGCTTCCTTCTCACTTTGTCCCTCTGTTTCTGAATAGCCGTCATTTAGAAGTTCTGCAAAACAACCAAGACACATAGGAAAGACCACATTACTCCCTTTCATGGGGTTACTTGTTATTCTTGGGGTGGTATGTGTTAGTCTACTCCATTGTAATAAGTGACATCAGAAATGGGCTAATGTTAGGGGAATACAAGGAAACAATGGCCCAAACTTATCTTGGAGTCATAGCTAGTTTTTCGAGGCTTAAGTACGTGTAGCCTTTATTTAACACATTCAAGTTTGACTTGTAATTAGGAACCAAATTTGTGTGCTACAATGGCATGTATTGGGGAAGGGAGCTAGTATATACCTAACCGCAGGAACTAAAAGATATGGCAAATAGGTGTTTAATTGCAAAGAGAGAGAATCAGAACACAGAGATGGGTATATGCTAGCATCACAGGTTGTGGACAATATTAGTTGTAGAAGTTGAAACCTCTGACAGAGAAGTTTCTAAACATGTATTTGTCGTCAAACAGAGTAGGGAAAATAGCCTTAATTTTTCCTCCGTGCTGTGTTTTAAAGCATAACATATCCAAATGCTGCTTTTTCCCAACTGAGTAATTTCTTTCTACAGAGTGGGCTAGATTTACATGTTCTCTTTTGTATACCTCTATGTAGTGATGGAAGGACGGTAGGGGCATGCCTTGATCGAAATGGGCTGCGTCCAGCACGCTATTGGAAAACATCAGATGGTTTTGTTTATGTTGCATCTGAGGTAGGTTCAAGTTACTTCTTCTACTGTCTGAAATTTCTGTTTGGTTACAATGTTATCGTAGAGCGATTTTATATCACACATTAGCGAAGTGTCCATTTTGAAATTCTGAAATTGGAGCATTTGGTTTATCTGCCAATAACTTATTGCAGATATACTGACATCCTTCTATACCAAATCGCAGAGTTCAGATGTCACAAGCTAAACTTAATGTAATATTCAGTAAGTATTGTGCCCATTTGTTGAAGTGTTAGGTCTCACAGCTACACTAGGTGATTAGGAAAAATTATGAAGTTACTTGTTAGTGTTTGATTGCTATTTGAATGCTATGTCGCTCATGCATTTGTGGCAGCAAGCTTCAGTGATCCTACATGGGTTTCTGTTCTTGCCTTTGTGGCTACAAATTCATTCTACGGTGCCAGATCCTGTAAACCTTTGTTTGAGTAAAGTTAGATACATCAATTTGTTTTTTGCGTGCCAAGACTTGACTTGGATGTAGGCATGTAGCAATAACTTTACATTTTAGCGTATTTTTGGGCTACACTTCTCAGCTTGTTCTCTCATATTGTGTACTTTCATCCTACTAGAGAGTATACGCAGTACCAAGATTAGAAGTTACTTTTTTATCAATCTGTTTTTTGTGTTGCAAGACTTGACTTGGATGTAGGCATGTAGCAATAACTTGACATTTTAACATATTTTTGGGCTACACTTCTCAGCTTGTTCTCTCATATTGTGCAGTACTTTCATCCTACTAGAGAGTACACAGTACCAAGATTGGAAGTTATTTTTTTATGCTCACTTTGTCTTGAATAAACTTCCCTCACACCAGATCCTTTGTTCTGCTGATGCGTATACTCAGAGTAAAAGATAAAACCGTTAGTTTGACTAGTCTAGCTTATTAGATGTGAATTTATACTCTAGTAATAGCTTTGACCATCTCTTGGGTAGTTGAATCTGATCTGATCATTTTAAAAGCATGTCATTTTATATGCTAATAGTTGACGAAGTAACCTTGGATCACATTCTCAAATGTTTTTTTGTTGTTGCGTGGAAACATTCTCAAATGTTCTACAAGAGTTTGGCAAGTATTACTTTGTAGGATTCTCACCAACTGACTAGCTGTATTAATGAAAATCTACAGGTTGGTGTTATACCGATGGATGAGTCGAAGGTAGTAATGAAAGGAAGATTGGGTCCTGGAATGATGATAACAGTTGACCTAGAGACTGGTCAGGTTAGAATAGAATAAAACAATCTTTTCCTTGTCTCGCCTTTGATCATCAGAGTCTTCTAAAATGTAGATTCTAAACCTCACGAGTCATCCCAGGTCCTTGAAAACACAGAAGTGAAGAAGAATGTGGCTTCAACAAAACCCTATGGAACTTGGTTGCAAGAAAGTACACGTTCAATAAAGCCTGTCAACTTCCAATCCTCTCCTGTCATGGACAATGAAACAATTTTGAGACATCAGCAGTAAGAACCATGAAATATTGCTCTATTGAACTCTTCTTTACTTTCCCCTTGTACTTATTTGCTTATGTTTGTTCCGAGAGTTAGCATGTATGTATGTATGTCTGGCAATATGCCTGATGCTTATGTTGAGAAGGTTGTGGACTTGTGGCTGACTATTTCAGTAATGGTATATTGAAATGCCTTTTGCTCTTTCTGGGTTATGTAAACCTTTTTAAACTATATACATAAAATCATTTGGGTCAACATATTGTATCCATCAAAAAGATTTCCACAGATTACATTATGGGATGTCTGAAGTAAACCTAGCTTGATACAGAAGTATAGGGCATTAGTTCTTCTTTTCAGATTTCAGAAGATAAACCCCAAAAATGTTACTTTTGATCATGTCATGCCCAGAAATATACTGCCAAAGAATGCGGCTGATTTTAACGTGTGCTCCATGTCTACAATTTACCTATGTTGTTGTTTCAGACATTGTAAGAATTAGAGATATTAGATGGTCAGTCAGATCTGATGTTTAATTTAATGTTATTATATTTTTTAGGGCATTTGGTTATTCCAGTGAAGATGTGCAAATGGTAATTGAAACAATGGCTTCACAAGGGAAGGAGCCAACATTTTGTATGGGCGATGACATTCCATTAGCCGTGTTGTCACAAAAGCCACACATGCTCTTTGATTATTTCAAGCAGCGATTTGCACAGGTCAGTAAATCCTTAACATTTCAGTAATAATGTTAAAAAATCTAGGTTATGAAACTTGTGGCGGAATCCATTCAATTAGTTGGGAAAATCACAGTACAGTTAGTTGGGAAAATCACATCACCGTAGTCACATTTCAAGGTTATTTTGAAGTAATAATTAATTCCATCCAATCTTCAATCCATTCAATTATAGGGATGACTTGATTTGACCCCTAAGAAATAATCTCCATCTTCATAGAAACATACCTTAGACGGTGTATATCTATATGGAGGTGTAAATCTAAGTACAGTATATGATACTATCAATAAGGAAGTAAACCGAACAAACATGGGAACTAATTAGTTTGATCTCTACTTGCCAACTAGTACTGCACCAGCTGGGCCTGCATGGACAGTGTGCAGGCGCACCGTGGCTGCACAGCAGTAATGGGTCCTCATTTACAAATTATCTTATTAATCAAAGTCATGTCAGCTTTGTCTTATGAATGTATCTCATTCAATTTCTAGGTTACAAATCCTGCAATTGATCCACTCAGAGAAGGTTTAGTCATGTCTCTTGAAGTTAACATTGGTAAACGAGGCAACATCTTGGAGGTTGGCCCTGAAAATGCTGACCAGGTTAGTTAGTTTTGAAGGTAATGATTTGACCTGTATTCTTGCGGCAATATTTTGATATCATCTTATTGACTTCTCAGGTTACCCTATCAAGTCCTGTGCTGAATGAAGGTGAACTAGAATCACTATTGAAGGACCCAAAATTAAAGCCCAAAGTACTCTCGACATACTTCAATATCCGTAAAGGTCTAGATGGTTCCCTTGAGAATGCAATTAAGGCTCTTTGTGAAGAAGCTGATGCTGCTGTGCGGAGTGGTTCTCAACTTCTTGTGCTTTCCGATCGTTCTGAAGCACTTGTGAGTAGCTTCTGACTTCTTAGTGTGTTAACACAGATATCTACAGCAATCTTTATGCTCCTTCTTTATAGACTCAAACTATACTTTAAGTAGCTTTCATATTCTTGTTCACCTTTCTTTTTCAATGGGTAAGAAGCAGTGAATGTGCTTGGTTTGAGCTTAAATTATTTTTTACTTCGCTCCATAATGGGCAATACTGATTTCTAGAAGTGTACCATATCCAAATACATGTATACTTACTATCTACATCTATGGTGCACCAGTACAGTATTCCTACAAAATGATCTACTGGTACCTCGATAAGTGTCAGTTAGTTACTATTCATGGGCTACCTTTGTCTAATTATGCATCCACTAGGAGCACTATTCACTATATATGATAGTACCAATCTATATAATTTGAAGGGCTGGACTACAGGGGCGCTTAACACGCGACCTGTCCTAGTTCGGACTTTTGGTTGCGTTGGCTAGTGCATGAATCTTAACATGGTAAAGGTCTTGAGTTCAAGTCCTGTCTTTTGCAGTTTATCCAAAAATTAACCTAAGAAACTTAATTTATACCAAACTGGACACTTGGATATCACAATGTCTTTATTGTCACAATTTATGTACACATAATTGTGCAAAATAATACTCCCTCCGTCCCAAAATTATTTTGGGACGGAGGGAGTATAAGACGCCCGCGCATCAATATGATATGCCTATAATGATTGATGCATGTGGATGTACATGCTAGCTTCTTGTTGGTGACACTGTTATATGTGTCCTCTTCACCTCATATTGGCTTTCTCTATCTTGGGAAGTATCATTGAAATATCCAGCTTTCTTCATGAATAGTCCTTTGCTTCTTGTCAAATGTCTGACCGGCTGTCTATGACATTGCTTGCCATATCTAGTAATATGATTTCTAGTTATAAACTATTTGATCTTGTGACCAGAAAATACAGACATTACTTTTCCTGACATACAGTTACTTGAAAACATCACGATCTAGTGCTAGGTTATGAAGCCATTATTTTTTTGTCAACTTCAGAATCTCTCTTGTGCGATGCAATACATTACAGAGATAGAATTATGTATTTTTTTATACACTTCCTGTATTGCAATTAAATGAATGTATAATGTAGGAACCAACACGGCCTGCCGTCCCAATACTTTTAGCTGTTGGTGCCATCCACCAGCATTTGATTCAGAATGGCCTCCGCATGTCAGCTTCAATTGTTGCTGACACTGCTCAGTGTTTCAGCACCCATCAATTTGCCTGTTTGATAGGATATGGAGCCAGGTATGACTTTCATTTTTAAAAAGATTTGTTTAGTAACAGCTACTCCCTCCGTCCCATAATATAAGAGCGTTTTTGACATTAGTGTAGTGTTAAAAACGCTCTTATATTATGGGACGGAGGGAGTAGATCATTACTTATGTTCGCTTCACTTGACATTCTGATCCAGCATAGATGAATATATAAACTCCCACTCCGTGTTAGTTTTTGAACATGATTATTAAACCAGCATGACTGTTGAATACATACAATACAATCAAGGTGGACTAATGTCATTCATCACTTTTGGTTGCTTATGTCTTTGCATGTCAACCTTTTGCAATATATATTTATGATTTCTGTCTTCAGATATCCAATACTATCCTATTCCAGGATCACATAGCAAATCTTCTGGGAGTAGCATCGAAATAAATTATGTATTTGATAAAACATCAAACTGATTCAAGTTTTTTCCAGAAGAAACAAATTCCCTTTTCAAGCCAGTGCACCATAGCCACTTGGCTAGTATTTCCTTCGACAATTGGCGTAGAACTGAGGTATAAACGATAATTGTGAATCAGCAGTCGATGTCCTCTGGAAACTGGGCATGCAGTTTGGACTTGCGGAATGAATTAGAACATAAGACAACTTAAGTCCTCATACTAAGCTGTTAACAAACAATGAGAATACCCTTAAGGCAGTGCTTCTGTGTGGTTCTTTTCTGTGAAAAATGGTAGAGGAGGAGCCTTACTGAAATATCTGAATCATCATCCAAAAGAAGTACCGAGTTAGAGGAAGAAAGGATAAAAAGTAATTCAGTTAGATGAAGCAGCCACGCTAGGTAGAGGAATTGGACTTCGTTCCAGTCTAAATTAGCAAATCAGAACCTATTTATTGCGAGGGATTTCTTGAAGATCCAATCATTCCTTTGGTTCTTCAGCAACTTGTAGTTAGAACTTATATTCAGCTGTGCACATTCTCCAGGAACTATTTGGTTCTCAAGTTACAATGTTGTGTCAGTCGCTAGATTTACTAACATTCATTCTTATGTTGCACATTAGTGCTATATGCCCATATCTGGCGTTGGAAACATGCCGGCAATGGAGGCTGAGCAACAAAACTGTCAATTTGATGCGAAATGGCAAGATGCCCACAGTGACCATCGAGCAGGCTCAAAGAAACTTTATCAAGGTATGATTTCTATGGCTTGTAAGTTGTGAGTTTTGACTAGTTTGTTGCATGTTGTTGTGCTGCTGCCCCTATTGTGTGTGAACATAGTTGGACTCAGTACTACATTTGTGCATTAATGCTGTAGTCGATGTTCAAGTGTGATCTTTGTGTTCTATTTTACATCTGTTATTAATTGGTTTATGTTTTTCAGGCAGTAAAATCTGGCCTGCTCAAGATACTCTCAAAAATGGGCATATCCTTGCTCTCAAGGTTTGTCTTATCTTTGCCATCCAGTGTAATTTAATAATGGTGCCAGTATGAAGTACTTCTGCAATTGTTTAATGGGTCCACATCTTTTGGATAGTTACTGTGGAGCTCAGATCTTTGAAATATATGGTCTTGGCCAAGAAGTTGTCGACCTTGCGTTCTGTGGGAGTGTATCGAAAATTGGAGGACTCACCCTTAATGAGGTAATTGACAATTATGCATATAGTCATGAGTTTTTCAACACCTTTCTTTTTGGTGTTGATATTCTTGTTGACCTGGTACATCGTCTGTCTAGAAGATTGTTTAAATAGATTAACACCTGAGTTGGTTCATGTACCTTGTTATCTCTTTTGAGACTGTTACCTACTGACAATTCTCCATTTCTTTTATTCTATCTTTTTCTTGTAAAGCTGGGTCGAGAAACACTATCATTCTGGGTGAGGGCTTTCTCAGAAGATACTGCAAAGAGGCTGGAAAACTTCGGATTCATCCAATCCAGACCTGGAGGTAGTATCTCTTTCATCATCTGCAACAAAAAGTTGTGAGTTGGGTGCCTGTGTTCTGCCAATTTTAATCCAATATGATTTTTTTAATTAAAATGACATCAATTAGCGACCTGAGATCTGGTTGCGGCAAATTGTACGTGCAATGAACACATACAAAGGTCACAATTACTTGAGAAATCTATGTTTCTCTTGAGTCCTACTTTCGATTCACCAATAGCAAAGTGTCTTCATGGATCCTCTCGTCTCTAGTTAATTTGTTCTGTTGAAAAGGAGGTGTACTGGAGAGGCCTTGGTGTTGTGGGTGTTGTTTTTCAGGGGTGCACGATTGCAATGTTCGGATTTGTCCTAGCCAACCAGGGATAAAAAATGCTTACATCTTAACGTGATAGCTAAATCCATTTACCTTTTTTAGTGTGATAGGTACTAAGGTATGTCCATATAATGAATACTGACAATACCTCCTGACTCCTCCCTAAAGTTACACTTCTTGTTGCTGAAGGAGTTGCATTTTAATAAATTTGTCAGATCATATGCAGTGCAATATTATCTTACTGTTTATTACTGAAATAACATGGTGCCTTTTGCTTCCTGAATAGGTGAATTTCATGCAAATAATCCTGAGATGTCAAAGCTGCTGCACAAAGCAATTCGTGAAAAAAGTGATAATGCATACACCATCTACCAACAACATCTTGCAAGCCGTCCTGTCAATGTTAGTGGTGCTTATCGTCACTTAGCAGGTGGGCAACCTGTAGAATTTTTCGTTATCACCTTTGGTTTACCATATCTTCTACGCTGCAGGTTCTTCGAGATCTTGTAGAACTAAAGAGTGAACGGACGCCTATTCCTATTGGCAAAGTTGAGCCTGCAACCTCTATCGTTGAGCGTTTTTGCACAGGTGGAATGTCCTTGGGCGCTATTTCCAGAGAAACACACGAAGCTATTGCAATTGCGATGAATAGGATAGGTGGGAAATCTAATTCAGGAGAAGGTGGTGAGGTGGGTCCTATAACTATCCATTAGAAAAATAAAGCTATTTAGTTATGTCAAGCAGCTTCAGTGGAAACTGCAACATAGAGCTGCTTATGGACTTGCTTACTTTTGCAGGACCCAATCCGCTGGAGTCCCCTTACAGATGTTGTTGATGGGTATTCTGCGACACTTCCTCATCTAAAAGGTCTTCAGAACGGGGACACCGCCACAAGTGCCATCAAGCAGGTGCAGCATCAACTGCTTTATTTTTGCACTTTACCTTGGCTATTATATATAATTTTGATGCATATTACTCTTCTATTCTCAAAACCATGACTATGGGTTCCTCTAATTATCACTGGGAGATACCACACACTCTCATAATGGCTACATTATCAATTCTTCAGTAAATACTGAGTAGGATTCCACTCAATTTTGTTATGATAACATGGTTAAAAAGAGCACTTTGAAAACCAATGCTGTGAACAACATTCTTGCAGATGAACTTGTTTGTAGCCAATTCTCCTTTAGAATATGGGGAAATTCACACTGTTGAATATGCTTTTTTCCTGTAAAATGGGGCCAGTACGAGTCTTTTCAGGCCAAGATTACCTTGGGGGCTGAACATAAAAAATCTTCTATCACTACATCACTAGAAGGTGTTTACTGGTTTGCTACTGTAACTGAATGAAATTCGGCACCTGCGCTTCTGCCCTGGAGGTATCTGTTTCCAGAAGGAATTGGAGGTCTATCAGTGCTAGTTATGTGCGGGGTGCTAGGGTCATATGGTAGTCAGCATTCTCAAACGTGAAACTCTGCAGTGGCAGCATATCCAAATTTTCTTTATAGATAATGTTTCCTGCTTTTCTGAAAAAGGAAAGAAGTAGAAGCATGTTTTGGTACTTTCATTCTGCACTGTAGTATCAAATACGTAGGATGCATATTTTCCACCTCTTTATTTATGTGTCCTGAATCAAAGGTACACTATATCCACTATCCAGTGGGTTCATATATTTGAGTTGGTTCTCATGTGTACTGTCCTTTCACAGGTTGCATCTGGACGTTTTGGTGTTACACCAACATTTTTAGTTAATGCTGAACAAATTGAGATAAAGATTGCACAAGGGGCTAAGCCTGGTGAAGGGGGTCAACTTCCTGGGAAAAAAGTCAGTGCATACATAGCTCGGTTGAGAAACTCCAAACCTGGTGTTCCTCTCATATCCCCACCACCACACCATGACATCTATTCTATTGAGGATCTAGCGCAGCTAATTTTTGACCTACATCAGGTTTGTTTTGCACAACTACTTTTACAATATCAACAAGTAATGTTTGTGCTAAGGGAAACTGCTAGCTTTAAAATAAGTTTTATGTATGTCACATAAGAATTAGAGTCCTTCAGCTACCTATATGTTAGCTTCAAAATAAATTATGTGTGTCACATAAGAATTAGAGTCCTTAAGCTGCCTATATGTCAATTAGCAGTGCTGTTTAATTATTGATTTCTTTGAGAAGGAAATCCATTTATTGGTACTAATCAAATATTTAATTCATATTTGACTGGGCAGATCAATCCTAAAGCGAAGGTGTCGGTAAAGCTTGTAGCTGAAGCAGGAATTGGAACTGTAGCCTCTGGAGTATCTAAGGCCAATGCAGACGTAATTCAGGTAGATTAAACATCAAAATTTTAATAAGTCATTGATTTAGCTCATACCATTATTGTACGTGGATCTGTATCCCGTAAGTGGCCATGCTTCTGTGGTTTAGTGTTATTTTACATTTTTTGTACCCTTAACCTTTTGCTGTAAGGTGCTATCTGTTAAGTTGGCCCTCATGAGGCTGCGTAAACCGCCTTTTGCTATTTCATGCTGCAGATAGTGACATTTGCTGTCTGATGTTCACGATGATAGACCTTCCTATTATAGTTCATTTTTGTATGAAAAATATGAATTTCTCGCTCCCTGTGAATAGCCAGTTGTTAGACATTGCTATAGTGGCACTTGTCCTGTAACAGACAGACATCACTTTTTAGTGAATTATATGCAATAATCTGTCAGTGTTTTTTTGGGGAATGAAAAATATGAATTTCTCGCTCCCTGTGAATAGCCAGTTGTTAGACATTGCTATAGTGGCACTTGTCCTGTAACAGACAGACATCACTTTTTAGTGAATTATATGCAATAATCTGTCAGTGTTTTTTTGGGGAAAAATCCCAGAAATCTAGTAAAATTTCCCAGAACACAAAAATTCCAGAAATATAGAAATGTTTATTGCACACACAGACACCAACAAGGTAAGCAATGACTTATGAAGATGCCGATTTAGTTTAATGAATTGGAGGAGCACACTAAACCTGTTGGTTGTTTCTCCCTCCGTCCCAAAATAAGTGTCTCAACTTTGTACTAACTTTAGTGCAAAGTTGTACTAAGGTTGAGACACTTATTTTGGGACAGAGGGAGTACATCATTTGAGTCTCTTCAGAGAAACCATGCTATGTAATCTTATTTAATTTGTTGTGAGTGGTTTCATCCAAAGTCTACTGTACTAATGGGTGAACCAGAGGTTTAGTATACATATTTTGGTGATCTAATATGCCATTTTATTATACAGATATCAGGTCATGATGGTGGTACTGGAGCTAGCCCAATTAGCTCAATCAAGCATGCTGGGGGTCCTTGGGAACTTGGTCTTACGGAAACACACCAGGTTTTCTACATTTAATTGCTTGATATAATCAGTTTCTTTTAATATCAAATCACTTTCTTTGTTCTAAACCTAGTTAGCTTCCTTCAGACTCTCATACAAAATGGATTGAGAGAGAGGGTGGTACTTAGGGTGGATGGCGGATTCAGGAGTGGCCTAGATGTCCTTTTGGCTGCTGCCATGGGTGCTGATGAATATGGCTTTGGTTCTGTAGCTATGATAGCTACCGGATGTGTCATGGCACGCATTTGCCACACAAACAATTGCCCAGTTGGAGTTGCTAGTCAGGTAGTAACAGCAGAATTGATATTTTTATTTGTCTTGCTTGGTTATACCTTACATTCTATGTTCCTGCAGAGAGAAGAGCTACGCGCTAGGTTCCCTGGTGTTCCTGGTGATCTTGTGAATTACTTCCTCTTTGTTGCAGAGGAGGTATGGCATCACTCACATTACTAGTGCCTTTTCTGTTAACCTCTTTCTGTGCTTGATTTGCAAATTTGGTCATGCATATTTTTGGAGTAACCATGACTCATATTTCAAGTACTCATGCTTCTGTTCCAGGTACGAGCCACATTAGCCCAGTTGGGTTATGAGAAACTGGATGACATAATTGGGCGGACAGATTTACTTAAGCCAAAGCATATCTCTTTGGTGAAAACGCAGCACATTGATCTTGCATACCTATTAATGGTATGGAGTTGATAGCTATTCTCATTTGAGTTATTGGCATTTCATGTCTATCTTGTTATATTTATCGGCGTTCTCGTTTCAGAATGCTGGATTACCCAAATGGAGCAGCTCTCAGATAAGGAGCCAGGACGTCCACTCTAATGGCCCTGTTCTTGATGAGACAATCCTTGCAGATCCTGAGGTAATGTTTTTGATAGCTTTTCTTAGCTACATCGATTAACAACTGTCCTCCTGAGCAGATTTGTGTACACCTAGTAATTTTTTTGATCGGGAACAAAGAACTGTGACGTTGATCAATAGATATTGTGGCCTAAAGTGAAATGCATAGTTGCTAGGAACAAAGCTCTGCTGTATGCAGCATTACTTAAATTATATAATTGCATTTTGCAGGTATCCGATGCAATTGAGAACGAGAAAGAGGTTTCAAAGACATATCCAATTTATAATGTTGATAGGGCTGTTTGCGGCCGTGTAGCGGGTGCCATTGCTAAGAAGTACGGAGACACAGGCTTTGCAGGCCAGCTGAACATTACGTATGTCAACTACTTTCTTGTCTGCATAATTCGGTGCCCTTTAACTTTTACTATGAGAAGATAGGAAATAAACGATTTCAAACATTTCAGGTTCACCGGAAGTGCAGGACAGTCCTTTGGTTGTTTTCTGACACCTGGCATGAATGTTCGCCTAGTAGGAGAGGCCAACGATTATGTGGGAAAGGTACTAAATGCTCAACTGGACTAAAAATACTGTCTGACCAGCAGCTTTATAATGCCTTCTATTTCATTTTGACAGGGTATGGCTGGTGGAGAGCTGGTTGTAGTTCCTGTAGATGATACAGGATTTGTTCCTGAGGATGCTGCTATAGTTGGGAATACTTGTCTGTATGGAGCTACGGGTGGTCAAGTATTTGTGAGAGGCAAGACAGGAGAAAGATTTGCAGTTCGAAATTCTCTTGGGCAAGCAGTGGTTGAGGGCACAGGAGATCATTGCTGCGAATACATGACTGGTGGATGCGTAGTTGTACTTGGCAAGTAAGTACACAGTCTGCATTTTTCCCACTGTGTATTACCTTTCTTGTCCTGATATATATTTCTCAATCCACAGAGTTGGAAGAAACGTTGCAGCCGGAATGACCGGTGGCCTAGCTTACATTTTAGATGAAGATGATACACTAGTCCCGAAGGTATGCAAATTTGGAATCTGTAGCTATACCTTCAGCCGCCGTGTAGCATGCATCTAGTGAAAGCCTTGGATTCAAATCTCAAGATCATAACGTGCAAGTGTTTTAATAGGTAAACAAGGAGATTGTCAAGATGCAGAGAGTGAATGCTCCAGCTGGGCAGATGCAGCTCAAGGGCTTGATTGAGGCCTATGTTGTAAGTCTAGTGCACTCTTCGAAAGTTTTGCGCCCAAATTGGCCATTCCCCATGTTCTTATAAATTGGATGTCGCTTTTACAGGAAAAAACTGGCAGCACGAAAGGTGCTAAAATTCTGAGCGAATGGGAGGCATATCTGCCACTCTTCTGGCAGTTGGTGCCACCCAGCGAAGAAGACTCGCCTGAAGCTTGTGCTGAGTTTGAGAGAGTACTTGCCAGGCAAAAAACAGCAGTGCAATCTGCCAAGTGATACTAGCCAAAGCCCAATCGCCAAAAATGACCAAAGCTAAACGGAGGGAAAGCGTTCTTATTGCGATACTTGAAAGTGATTTTCTCAGACCGCGGTCCTTCTGAAGCACTAACGTCACCAAAGGCTGCAATTTTGTGGAAGCTCTGTCCAAGGCATCTTCTGGAAACGAGCTTGCAGATTCCGTCGAGGATTCTTCTGCACGCTCTTGCAGCCTAGGTAACCAACCACCCCTGTAAATTGGTTCGCTGACGCTAGGCTGCAAGGCCCGGCCCCTGTTGAACTGCTGCTTTCTTGTACAGGATTCCTGGCTTCGCTGTGTAATTATATTTTTTGTTCTGGACACATTAGTTCTTATATTTATACCCGCCCTGTGGTAGGCATGCGAGTTGCATGTGCTTTAGTTCAGTACAGAATAAATAAAGTGTATGATGAAGTGGGACTTCTCAGGTGTCGATATTCGGTGGAACTGTTTCCTTTTTCAAGTTCTGCGGTGCGTCGGCCAACCTCAACGATTTCCATTATTAACGGCGCCGCGTCACCGAGGTTTGGGGTTTGACGGCGTGTGAGAATAGAGCGGGAAAGCTCGCGGCTAGTGTTCCACCCAACAGCGTGGTGCCCAGCTCGAGGAAGCTTTTCCACACGCTAGCCGTACAACGAGGTGAGCCATCGTTCGAGGTGGTTTGTGAGTTGTGTTAGGGATTTTGCAGGAGGGTGGTGTTTTGTACGGGGAGGTCGTGGACGCCATCTCATCTCTGTCAAACATCTCTGACTAGGTGATCTTGCATTGGGCGTTATATCAAAAACAATTAACAATAGATGTAGATAATTGGGCGCTATATAAAAAACAATGAACAATAGATGTAGATAATTGGACCCTGGTGATGAAGGAGCAACAAATCCAAAAGAAACTGTGACTGAGGCGTTCGAGGTTGCATGGCCCCCCTTGACAGAAGCAAGGAGGCCATGACATATGTGGACACAGTCAGGCTGTTGCGACGTCGGCCATGGTCGTGCTCACCGATGCTCCTTTTCCTTGTCGACCGCCGAATGCGGATATCCTCTCCACGGCTATGGCCCAAGACCAATGCTCCAACCTTCTTCGAGGATGATTGGACTTGGCCTCCCGTCCCCCTTCCTCTATGTTACTGATGTACTCTCCTATCTATCAACAAAAGATACACAGAGAAAATTGCCATGCTCTAGCAGAGAAAGTTGCCATATATGTTCAGGAATTGCCATGCAATAGCATAGAGAATTGCCACACTACGGATTTAGAACATGTCGATGCTGCATCGAAGAGAATTGCCATGCTACAGAAGGAGAAAGTTGCCACTTGTCGTAGGAACTGCCATGGTACAACAGAGATAACTGTCATGCTACAACGGAGAAGTTGCCATCATGTTCTGCAACGGAGAAAAAATGCCATGTTATATAGCTTAAATAATGTAAACAGGACCCCGATAAATCCTGAATGTTCAGATTTTAAGCATGTCACCCCGAACGTTTTTTCTTGACAATTTCAGTTGACGCGTGGTGGCAACTTTAGTTGTTAAAACATGGCAATTTTGTCCCAATTCATTTTTTCTGTCAGAAAATTGCCATGTTTGCCAATTCGTGTGAACTAAAGTTGCCATGAAAAACATTCGGGTTGCCATGATTAAAATCCAAAGGTTCAGAATTTATCATTTTCGTAAATAATTGCATGTAAAAAAGCTTGACAACACAAAAGGTGCCATGCTCTAAATAGCCACTTGTTCAAGATCTATGTAGGAATCGACATGCTATATGAGAGGGGAAAATGCCATCTTTTTAGAAATTAAGTGCCATGTATACGAGCCCACATAAGCTGCCATGCTCTATTTTTTTCGCTTGTTCTGGATCTATGTGAACAAATTAAAGCACATGACAATTGCATCTACAAACAAGGAGACGGGATAGCGGCACATGTTGCGTCGCACAGAAGGGAGCGGCATAGCAAACCGTTGTGCCGTTCGTGTTGGGGAACGTAGTAGTAAATCAAAATTTTTCCTACGTATCACCAAGATCAATCTAGGAGATGCTAGCAACGAGAGAGAGGGAGTGCATCTTCATACCCTTGAAGATCGCTAAGCGGAAGCGTTACAAGAACGCGGTTGATGGAGTCGTACTCGCGGCGATTCAAATCGCAGAAGATCCGATCTAGCGCCGAACGGACGGCGCCTCCGCGTTCAACACACGTACAGCCCGGGGACGTCTCCTCCTTCTTGATCCAGCAAGGGGAGAGGAGAAGTTGAGGGAGGCTCCGGCAGCACGACGGCGTGGTGGTGGAGTTGTGGTTCTCCGACAGGGCTTCGCAAGCACTACGGAGGGGAGGGTGTTGGAGAGGGGAGGGCTGCGCCAGGGAGGGGTGCTGCTGCCCTCCCACCCCCCCTCTATTTATAGGGAGAAGGGGAGAGGGGGCCGGCCCCTTAGATCCCATCTAAGGGGAGGGGCGGCGGCCAGGGGGGGGGGGGGGAACTTGCCCCCCAAGCAAGGTGGGGGGAGCCCCCACCCCCTAGGGTTGTCCAACCCTAGGCGCCTTGGGTCCTTGGGGGGGGGGGCGCACCAGCCCACTAGGGGGCTGGTTCCCTCCCATATTCAGCCCACTAGGCCCTCCGGGGCAGGTGGCCCCACCCGATGGACCCCCGGACACCTTTCGGTGGTCCCGGTACAATACCGATAACCCCCGAAACTATTCCGGCGACTGAAACTGGACTTCCCATATATAAATCTTCACCTCCGGACCATTCCGGAACTCCTCGTGACGTCCGGGATCTCATCCGGGACTCCGAACAACCTTCGGTAACCACATACAATTTCCCATAACAACTCTAGCGTCATCGAACCTTAAGTGTGTAGACCCTACGGGTTCGGGAACCATGCAGACATGACCGAGACATCTCTCCGGTCAATAACCAACAACGGGATCTGGATACCCATGTTGGCTCCCACATGTTCTACGATGATCTCATCGGATGAACCACGATGTCGGGGATTCAATCAATCCCGTATACAATTCCCTTTGTCCATCGGTATGTTACTTGCCCGAGATTCGATCGTCGGTATCCCCGTACCTCGTTCAATCTCGTTACCGGCAAGTCTCTTTACTCGTTCCGTAACACATGATCCCGTGACTAACTCCTTAGTCACATTGAGCTCATTATGATGATGCATTACCGAGTGGGCCCAGAGATACCTCTCCGTCATACGGAGTGACAAATCCCAGTCTCGATTCATGCCAACCCAACAGACACTTTCGGAGATACCTGTAGTGCACCTTTATAGTCACCCAGTTACGTTGTGACGTTTGATACACCCAAAGCATTCCTACGGCATCCGGGAGTTACACAATCTCATGGTCTAAGGAAATGATACTTGACATTAGAAAAGCTCTAGCAAACGAACTACATGATCTTGTGCTATGCTTAGGACTGGGTCTTGTCCATCACATCATTCTCCTAATGATGTGATCCCGTTATCAACGACATCCAATGTCCATGGTCAAGAAACCACAACCATCTATTGATCAACGAGCTAGTCAATTAGAGGCTCACTAGGGACATATTGTGGTCTATGTATTCACACATGTATTACGGTTTCCGGTTAATACAATTATAGCATGAATAATAGACAATTATCATGAACAAGGAAATATAATAATAATAACTATTTTATTATTGCCTCTAGGGCATATTTCCAACAGTCTCCCACTTGCACTAGAGTCAATAATCTAGTTCACATCGCCATGTGATTAACACTCATAGTCCACATCGCCATGTGACTATACCCAAAGAGTTTACTAGAGTCAATAATTTAGTTCACATCATCATGTGATTAAGACTCAATGAGTTCTGGGGTTTGATCATGTTCTGCTTGTGAGAGAGGTTTTAGTCAACGGGTCTGTACTTCGCAAATCTCTAGGTCATATTGTAAATGCTGCTTCCACGCTCCACTTGGAGCTATTCCAAATGGTTGCTCCACTATACATATCCGGTTTGCTACTCAGAGTCATCTGGATAGGTGTTAAAGCTTGCATCGACGTAACCCTTTACGTCGAACTCTTTATCACCTCCAAAACCGAGAAACATTTCCTTATTCTTTTAAGGACAATTTTGACCGCTGTCCAAATGATCCACTCCTGGATCACTCTTGTACCCCCTTGCCAAACACGTGGCAAGGCACATATCAGGTGCGGTACACAGCATGGCATACTGTATAGAGCCTATGGCTAAGGCATAGGGAACGACCTTCGTCCTTTCTCTTTCTTCTGCCGTGGTCGAGCTTTAAGTCTTAACTTCACACCTCACAACTCAGGCAAGAACTCCTTCTTTGACTGATCCATTTTGAACTCCTTCAAAATCATGTCAAGGTATGTGCTCTGTGAAAGTCTTATCAGGCGTCTTGTTCTATCTCTATAGATATTGATACCCAGCATGTAAGCAGTTTTACCCAGGTCTTCCTTTGAAAAAATCCATTCAAACAACCCTTTATGCTATCCAGAAATTCTACATCATTTCTGATCAACAATATGTCATCCATATATACTTATCAGAAATGTTGTAGTGCTCCCACTCACTTTCTTGTAAATACAAGTTTCTTGCAAACATTGTATAAACCCAAAAACTTTGATCACCTCATCAAAGCGTATATTCCAACTCCGAGATGCTTGCTCCTGTCCATCGAAGGATTGCTGGAGCTTGCATACCTTTTAGCATCCTTAGGATCGACAAAACCTTCTGGTTGTATCACATACAGCCTTTCCTCACGGAAACCGTCAAGGAAACTTTGTTTTGACATCCATCTGCCATATTTCGTAAATGAAAATGCAGCAACTGCTAACATAATTCTAACAGACTTTAGCATCGCTATGATTGAGAGAGTCTCATCACAATCAACTCCTTGAACTTGTCGGAAACTTCCTTGAGACAAGTCGAGCTTCATAAATGGTGACATTACCATCAGCGTCTGCCTTCTTCTTAAAGATCCATTTATTCTCAATGGCTTGCCGATCATCGGGCAAGTCCACCAAAGTCCATACTTTGTTCTCATACATGGATCCTATCTCGGATTTCATGGCTCCTAGCCATTTGCTGGAATCTGGGCCCACCATCGCTTCTCCATAGCTCGTAGGTTCATCATTGTCCAACAACATGACCTCTAAGACAGGGTTACCGTACCACTCAGGAGTAGTACGTATCCTTGTCGACCTACGAGGTTCGATAGTAACTTGATCCGAACCTTCATGATCACTATCATTAGCTTCCTCTTCAACTGACGTAGGTGTCACAGAAACATCTTTCTGCGCTTCACTACTCACTGGTTGAAGTAAAGGTTCAACAATCTCATCAAGTTCTATCTTCCTCCCACTCAATTCTTTCGAGAGAAACTCTTTCTCGAGAAAGGACCCGTTCTTAGCGACAAATATTTCGCCCTCAGATCTGAGATAGAAGGTATACCCAATCGTCTCCTTTGGGTATCCTATGAAGACGCGTTTGTCCGCTTTGGTTTTGAGCTTATTAGGCTGAAGCCTTTTCACATAAGCGTCGCAGCCCCAAACCTTAAGAAACGACAACTTAGGTTTCTTGCCAAACCATAATTCATACGGTGTCGTCTCAACGGATTTAGATGGTGTCCTATTTAAAGTGAATGTAGTTGTCTCTAATGCATAACCCCAAAACGATAGTGATATATCGGCAAGAGACATCATAGAATGCACCATATCCAATAAGGTACGATTACGACGTTCGGACACACCATTACACTATGGTGTTCCAGGCGGCGTTAGTTGTGAAACAATTCCACATTGTCTTAAGTGATTGCCAAACTCATAACTCAGATACTCCCCTTTTCGATCATATCGTAGGAATTTGATCTTCTTGTTACGATGATTCTCAGCTTCACTCTGAAATTGCTTGAACTTTTCAGACGTTTCGGACTTATGCTTCATCAAGTAAATATACCCATATCTACTCAAATCATTGGTGAAGGTGAGAAAGTAACGATATCCACCGCGCGCATCAACACTCATCGGGCCGCACACATCAGTATGTATGATTTCCAACAAGTCAATTGCCCGTTCCATTGTACTGGAAAACAGGGTTTTAGTCATCTTGCCCACGAGGCATGGTTCGCATGTGTCAAGTGATTCAAAATCAAGTGACTCCAAAAGTCCATCAGCATGGAGTTTCTTCATGCGCTTTACACCAACATGACCTAAGCGGCAGCGCCACAAAAGGTGGTATTATCATTATCAACTCTACATCTTTTTGGCCCCAATGTTATGAACATGTGTATCACTACGATCGAGATTCAATAAACCATTCACCTTGGGTGCATGACCATAGAAGGTATTATTCATGTAAATAGAATAACCATTATTCTCTGATTTAAATGAACAATCATATTGCAGTAAACACGATCTAATCATGTTCATGCTCAACGCAGACACCAAATAACATTTATCTAGGTTCATCACTAATCCCGAAGGTAGAGGGAGCGTGCGATGGTGATCACATCAACCTTGGAAACACTTCCAACACACATCGTCACCTTACCCTTAGCTAGTCTCCGTTTATTCCGTAGCTTTTATTTCGAGTTACTAACATTTAGTAACCGAACCGGTATCCAATACCCAGGTGCTACTAGGATTACTAGCAAGGTACACATCAATAACACATATATCAAATATACTTCTGTCGACATTGCCAGCTTTCTTATCTACCAAATATCTAGGGTTGTTCCGCTTCAGCGACCGTTCTCCTCATAACAGAAGCACCTAGTCTCAAATTTGGGTTCAACCTTGGGTTTCTTCACTGGAGTAGCAACTGACTTGCCATCCATGAAGTTTCCCTTCTTGCCCTTTGTGAAACTAGTGGTTTTACTAACCATCAACACTTGATGCTCCTTCTTGATTTCTACCTTCGCGGTGTCAAACATCGCGAACAGCTCAGGGATCATCTTATCCATCCCTGGCATGTTATAGTTCATCACGAAGCTCTAGTAGCTAGGTGGCAGTGACTTGAAGAACTATATTAATTACTATCTTGTCTGGAAGATTAACTCCCACTCGATTCAAGTGATCGTAGTACCCAGACAATCTGAGCACATGCTCACTGATTGAGCTATTCTCCTTCATCTTGCAGGCAAAGAATCTTGTTGAAGGTCTCATACCTCTCAACGCGGGCACGAGCCTGAGATCCCAATTTTAGAACATCTCATATGTTCCGCGACGTTCAAAACGTTTTGGAGCCTCAATTCTAAGCCGTAATGCATGACGCACTGAACTATCAAGTAGTCATCAGAACGTGCCTGTCAGATGTTCAAAACATCTACAGACGACGCTTGAGGGGCTGCCGCATCGAGCGGTGCATTAAGGACATAAGCCTTCTGTGCAGCAATGAGGACATTCCTCAGATCACGGACCCAGTCCGCATCATTGCTCACAATATCTTTCAACTTAGTCTTTCTCTAGGAACGTATTAAACAGGGAGCTAAAGCGCAAGCTATTGATCTACAACATAATTTGTAAAGACAATTTAGACTATGTTCATGATAATTAAGTTCATCTAATCAAATTATTTAATGAACCCCCACTCAGATAGACATCCCTCCAGTGATCTAAGTGATACATGATCCGAATCGACTAGGCCGTGTCCGATCATCACGTGAGACGGACTAGTCATCAACGGTGAACATCTCCATGTTGATCGCATCTACCATACGACTCATGTTCGACCTTTCGGTCTCTCGTGTTCTGAGGCCATGTCTGTACATGCTAGGCTCGTCAAGTCAACCTAAGTGTTTCGCATGTGTAAATCTGGCTTACACCCGTTGTATGCGAACGTTAGAATCTATCACACCCGATCATCACGTGGTGCTTCGAAACAACGAGCCTTCGCAACGGTGCATAGTTAGGGGGAACACATTTCTTGAAATTTTAGTGAGGGATCATCTTATTTATGCTACCGTCGTTCTAAGCAAATAAGATGTAAACATGATAAACATCACATGCAAATCATAAAGTGACATGATATGGCCAATATCATCTTGCACCTTTGATCTCCATCTTCGAGGCGCGGCATGATCACCATCGTCACCGGCATGACACCATGATCTCTATCATCATGATCTCCATCATCGTGTCTTCATGAAGTTGTCTCGCCAACTATTACTTCTACTACTGTGGCTAACGGTTAGCAATAAAGTAAAGTAATTACATGGCGTTTACATTGACACGCAAGTCATACAATAAATTAAGACAACTCCTATGGCTCCTGCCGGTTGTCATACTCATCGACATGCAAGTCATGATTCCTATTACAAGAACATGATCAATCTCATACATCACATATATATAATTCATCATATCCTTTTGGCCATATCACATCACATAGCATACCCTGCAAAAACAAGTTAGACGTCCTCTAATTGTTGTTGCATGTTTTATGTGGCTGCTATGGGTTTCTAGCAAGAACGTTTCTTACCTACACAAAAGCCACAACGGTGATATGCCAATTGCTATTTACCCTTCATAAGGACCCTCTTCATCGAATCCGATCCGACTAAAGTGGGAGAGACAGACACCCGCTAGCCACCTTATGCAACAAGTGCATGTCAGTCGGTGGAACCTGTCTCACGTAAGCGTACGTGTAAGGTGTAGGGAAACGCAGCAGAAAACAAAAATTTTCCGACCTACGCATCAGCCCAGGACCACTATGGAGACTGCATACAAGGTTTGATCATTTTCGTTACCGACTCGTAGCGCAGCGGAAGTAGAGTCGATGACGATCGGCGGTGCAGATCCCCGCAGCTAGGATTTACAACCTCCCAACCGCGAGGATGTATACCCTCATCCGCCACTCGGACAGCCCTCCGGGAGGCGGTCGGACAGTCCCCCGGACGGTGTCGCGGACAGCCCTTCGGGAGGACCTTCGAAACTCGGACGGTCACTCGGACAGCCCTTCGGGAGGACCTTCGAAACTCGGACGGTCACTCGGACAGCCCTTCGGGAGGACTCACAGAACTCGGACCATCACTTGGACAGCCCTTCGGGAGGCACTCTCGAACAGCCCCTCGGGCACTAAGATCGAAACTACGACCTCTCTACAGAGTTGCACACATACGGTGTCATCTATCCGGCAGGGCTTCACCGTCCAGAACTAGTTCCTGCCGGAACCCAGACAGCCTTTCGGCTCTACGAAACTCTTTTCGTGGGAGGGAGAGAGAAGCCAGATAACATCTTGGCATGTGTGAGAGAGTTGGAGTGGAGTTGGAGAGCACCTCTCCTCCTCCTTATATAGTGGTGGAAGGGGTGGAGGGGGCTGAAATTTCAGCCCACTAAACATGGGGAAAACATGTTCCCACAAAACAAGGAGAACATGTTCCCACCAAACAAGGGAAAAACATGTTCCCTTGTCCATGGTGTTCCCCCATGGGGCCCCACCTTCCTCCCAACACTCTCCACCATTTGTGGGGGCTGCCCCCCACCATGGCCCCCCCCCCCAACATTTTGTCCAGCCACAAGGGGGCTGCCCCCAAAGGGGGCCCCCCCAAAAACAGCCCAAAAACAGCCCCCACGATCCGTGGGATCTTGTCCCCTCACGCTGGGACAAGATGTTTTCCGCGACTATTATTTCTGAAAAATTCCAGAAGGTCCCAGAACATTTCCGGCACCCTCTAAAATTATCTGGACGCGCTCTGGAACATTTCCAGTATGGTGGTTTAAATTAAAACCATCTTTGTTTACCCGGTAAACAACTCCGGCAGCTCCGAAACTTTTTTTTCGGTTTTTTCTCCAGAAAAATTCCAGAAATTACCAGACCAATCTGGCAACCTCCAAAACATTCCCGGTGCTTGCCGAAACCTTTTTGGATCAATGGTTTTATCCGAAACAACTTTTCGGTTTTACCGAAACTTTTTCAGTGTTCTCTCTCCGGAACTCTTCCGTTGTCTCCGAAACTTTTCGGTGATTTTCTCTCAGGCTCCCTGTCTAGTATTCAGCAGATAGATGACCCTTAAGCGTGTGACCCTATAGGTTCGGTGAAGTATAGACATGACACGGAACACCTTCCGATCAATGATCAACATCGGAGCCGTGGACACCCATATTGACCCCTATACCCACACGAATGAATATTCGAGTGAACCTCCAGTTGCCGTGTGCTATTCCTGTTGCTTCACGATATGTTACAAATACCCGAGGTTAGACATGTAGGCATTTCCGTGGATCAACAACTTGTCCACTATGCCAGTTACCTCGTTACCGGTATTGTTCTCTTTTCTTGTTACCGTGTTCCGGCATCCCTGTGATCAAATCACAAAGTGTCTGGCCAGACGATGATGGATACCGTAACACCGAGAGGGCCCAGAGATATCTCTCCATCGCCGGAGGAGCAAATCCCAATCTTGAGCTATCAAGTTACTTGACACACTTTTCCATGAACCCGTAAGCCGCCGTAATAGCCACCCATTTACGGATGACGTTTAACAAACCCCAAAGTTCATGAATCAAGCATGAAGAAACTCGATACTCTCATGGTCTGAGGAATCATGCAAACGTTAACTATCTCTGTGTTATTAACCATTAACTCATGACGAATGTATCTCATAGCATAACATCAATTCGGGTCGATTCAACACAAATGTCATTCCTGACATTGTGCCCTCGAAGTTGCTGGCATAGGCATGCCCATGATTGGGAAAACATAATCATCATGCAACACTTGAGCTAGTCTTAGAGGCACGACTAGGAATACATTTTACTGTTTATTATACCACACGTGCACATGGGTTTTCCCCAGAGCCTTTATGGATATACGGGCTCGGGAACCATAGCAGTTATAGCATGGAATATAAACTTAATAATGAACAGAGAGATAATTAATAACATTTATTATTGACTCTAGGGCATATCTCCTACAGACTCCCACTTGCACTAGAGTCAATAATCTAGTTGATGCTAATGCACTTTACACCTGTGGCACACCGGTGTAAATATGCTTCGCTTGTGGTATAGCCTGATGTCCAACGGATCTGACGACTTCAGCTCCGTGTGTATCTTTGCATATCCTCGCGTCTTCACGCTTTCACAAAATCCATATTTTGTGTTGACTTGGCTTTGTATGTATGTGAATCACAGGTCGAACCTGGATTCCTCAGACTGAGTTATGGAGCAACTACTTGCAGTAGTGTCCCATTGACAAAACCCATCTTGGAACCATACTAAGTTCATGAATGAACTATATGATTCAACATCTTCTTTGTCGCTTTAAAAGCGGCAACATACTTCACCCCTGTTATAGAATTCGCCACAGTAACTTGTTTGGAACATTTTCCAACTAACTGTGCCACCACATTGTGTGTTACACAAAACCCTCAATTTAAATTGAAAATCGCACGGAGAAACGGTGAAGACTGTATCGATGTAACATATCACAACGAACTCTTCATGATTTCCGCTTGCGAGAAAACATGTCATCAGAGCTACTCTTGCACTCAATGACACTTTTCACTGTTGTCCTATGATCAGTACTTTTGATCACTTTGGTATCTATACTCGCAACACCTTGGGAGTATCGGACATATCTGGTTGTTTTACATACCATGGAATACATGATTAATCCAAACACAAGAGTGTGTGGAATCTCCATCATGTATTTTGCTTATCAGTGTTTTGGGACACCGAGTCTTGCAAAAACTCTTTCCATGTGACTTCGGCAAGAATCACTCCTTGGCCTTTTAATGCTAAAAGATTTTAGCATCTTGTCAATATGTATTCATTGCTTAGCCCCATTAGGTAAATCTATCTCCATAGATTATCATGCCTAATATCAAGGCTATTTAGCCCAAGCACTTCATCGAAAAAACTATTTTCAAATGAAGTCCTAATTCGTGTCAAGAAATTTATTTCCAATTACCAATGTGTCAAGCACACAAGGTTTTTAGAAATATTATTATGCTCCCACTTACTTTCTTGAATTACAAGCATCTTCGTTACCCATTGATGAAGTCAAAACCCTTTTTGACCATTTCATCAAAACACGAAGATTCTAACTCCATTTTGCTCTCTTCTGTCCATCGCTGGAACTCTGAAGTTTGCATACCTACTAGCATCCTCTGGATCGACAAATTACTTTGGACTGTATCACATACAAGTCCTAGGTTTTATTTCCATCAGATGGAAATCCTTTTGTCATCCATGTTTCATATCTCATGATTGAAATATGTCTTAATTGCTAGTTCAACCCGAACCGACTTTAAGCATCGCTACGGTGAGGCAACCTCATCGTAGTCAACTCCTTGAACTTGTATATTGCAACAAGTCGAGCTTTATGGATAAAACATTTTTATTCATATCAGTTATAGTTCCATAAATATTCGTCAAACTCTAAGTCTTCCGAAAGGTGTATCAAGGTTTTAATCTTGAATCACTTATATGGAAACTATCTCGGATTGTATTGGCATTTAGCCAATTCCGGAGTTAGGGCCCATCAACGCTTCCTTGTGTATCGTAGGTATACTGTTGTCTAACAACAATATCTCGTTTGCGCACCTGAGAGGTTTGCACGAGCCTTGCCTACGTGGTTCAGCTGCAAGTTCGACCGAAGTCCATACATTTTATTGTAGAGACTTTCGTATCAGTCGCAGTAGGAAACTCCGGAATTACTTCCAAGGTCTCTTTCCTTTGATCTGATGGCGAAGATACTGTTTATCTCGTCGAGTTGCACTATTCTCCCACTCACATTTTTCAAAGAACCATTTTATTCAAAAAGCATACCGTTCTTTGTGGCAAACCTATTTGCCTCGGTATAGTGAGGGAGGAATACCCAATGACTTGGGATAACCTACAAAGTAGCACTTGTCTGATTTGGAATAGGTTTGTAACCTTTTACACAAGCCCCATATTCCAAATGTTAAGAAAAGATATAACATGGTTGGGCGTACCATACCATGGCGTCATTTCAACAGACCCGATGGAGCTCTTTTCAGTGTAAAAGCCGCAGTCACTAAAGCATCACCTTTAAAAGGGATAATGGCAATTTTATTTATGTCATCTTTGATCTAACCATGTCATAAATGGTTCGATTACATCTTCACGGATTTTCCACTCACAGTGGTGTTCCGGGAGGTGTAAGTTATGAAACTCTTTTCACAACTCATCAGACATTCGCTAAAATTGTAACTCAAATATTTCTTTCTGCAATCGAATTGTAGAAACATAATTTTCTTGTTACAATAACTTCTACTTCATATTTGAAAACCTTTCAAATGATTTCAAAAGATCCAGACTTACGTCTCATCAAGTAAATATCCATATATCTACTTGAGTCATTTCTGAAGATAGATAAATCCACTACTTGCAACAACATTTATCGGACTACATACATCAAAATGTATGATCACCAATAAGTTCTTTGCTCGTTCCTTATGGCCTGTGAACGGTATTTCAGCCACTTCTCTTTTCGGAGGAAAGTTGCAAGTGTCAGATGATTCAAAATCAAACGACTTCAAAATCCATCATAATGGAATTTTCCATGCGGGTTTCTCCAATGTGACCAAATGTTGTGCCACACTTGTGTGGTATTCTCTTAGTCTTACGACATTTAGCGTCAGTGTTATGGGTGTATCATATTACTATCAATATTCATAACATACACCCCATTTTGGATGGAAGCATGGCCCTTCATGTTATTCATAATACTGAACAACAATTGTTGTTTTTATGAACAACTCTTTTGCAACAAACATTGTGCAATGGGCTAGAGTGTATGAAACTCTAAAATGAATTATGAAAGTAAATATAGAGGTAATGTATTATTATCAACATTCATAACATACATCTCATTCATAATGAAAGTATGGCCCTTATGTTATTCATAACATCGAATATCAAAAGTTCTCTTATGAACAAACTTCTTGCAAGATACCTTATGCAATGGGCTAGAGTTTGTGAAACTCTAAATGAATTATGAAAATAAATACAGACGGTAATACACTGATGGAAGGTATAGTAACATTTACTATGTTCCCTGTGTATACCTAAACCTCATTCCTGGCTAGTCTTTCAGGCCATAGTAGTTCTTACATCGAGTTGCAACAGAATGCAATCGAGCGGGTATCTTTGTGATTAACTCACAATACCCAAGAATTAGTGATTAACATGTTTAACCATAATTCCCAAGAACTATATCTTTGACCAGCCTTCTATACATCAAAAACTTGCATGACATTCATACATGAGCTGGATATTCCAGTCTTCTATCTTATTGCCTTTATACTTCTAACAGTTTAACTTTCAGTATTTCTCCTACTCTCAGAAGAAGCACCCAACTTAAGAGTGGCGTTAGCCCCGGACTTCCTAGGTGTGTAAGTCACACTAACACCCTTCGGACACTTCCTTTCTCTTTAAGTTGTTATTTTATTCACCTTTCATCATATGACAGGCGTTCTACTGGATCCCTCTCTTATCAGTCTAATGCATAGTAAACTCCTTTACTAATAGTTTGCAAACAAACATTGCTTTGGATATCTCATATCTTTTAGCCTTTGTCTGTCTCTGAAAATGATTTTCAGATTCCATGAATATCACATAACTATCCAAACTATCGAAGTTCGGGTCTCATGGAAGCAAACATATTGCACTTGACTGAAAACGGAATTCTAGCTTTTCGATCGAAGGACGAGAGTCACATGATCCATAGCATAAGAGAGAGAATACCGAAAGTATGCGATAGGACAAAGTCCTTCTCGGCACTCTTGAGGACAATCCTCACATTACGTTACCAACCGTAAAGTGTTAACCAGATATTTAACAGCTATTCAATTTTAACAGGGAAGGTGGAAACGCGAGCCATTATTCTACAACTATTAAGCAAATCACACTTAGACAATGTTCAAAATTAATTGCACAGAGAATTAAAAGAATTAATTCTACAGCGCGCTCCCACTCAAATCAATATCTCTCATAATTGATTGTGAGTGATTCAAGACCCGTGTTTTGATTATTCGTCATTGATGTTAGTCACCACTGATGACGAAAATCTCAACCGGTAGGCCAACCTGCCAATCACATCTCTATGCGACTCTTGTTCATCTTTCGATGGGCGTGTTCCGAGCTCATGACTGTCATGCCTGAACGTCAAAGACAACCAAGTGATCTCGCTGCGAGGTCTGAACTCACCCGCCTCACACATCCCTAATCGTTCGTACCCATGTTAGTCATGGCGCACCCCGAAAAGTTAGGTGCCGTGACGGTGCTACACTTGGGAGAACACTATCAACTATGATATTTTTGTGAGAGATCACCCTAATAAAAAGCGACTACCGCGCAATCAAGAAGGGTGCATCATAAGGGATAAACATCTCAGGCAATTCATAATAGCATGATATGGTATAGCCCTTTCTCACGGAGAAGTCTTGTATTTCTTCGTCTTCGGCATTCGCGTCGGTGTTCACCTTCGCGAAGATTGCCACCACCTTGTCGATGCACCAGATAATATTGCTATCTCTATAGCTAATAAAATAATGCATTACACAAGGTTGACACGCAGGTCATTTAAAGTGCAATCATATGGCTCCAGCCATCATGCCAAATCATGACACGCAGGTCATTTTAATCAATTTACATCATATAGACATCTCATACATAATCAAATTAATTTGAGCACTGCTATACCACATCACATGCACATGCAAACCCTCCTGCAAAACCAAGTTAGACGTCTCTAATCGGTTCATGCAAAAAATTATTTTTCGTGGCTTCTAAGGTTTCGAAACAAACCGAAGCTACCAACGTCCATCATCAAGTATGATAATCCAAGTTGCTAGATTAACAACGCGGGGTGTATGAAACACGAGATAATAAAATCTCGAGCCCCATACTGAACTTCGTCATACGCATGACCCCCGTGCAGATCATATCTGCATTGCCCTTTTGTCTGCGAAACATCCATCTTTCATTGACTAAAGTGGAACCCAAAGAACTGTTAGCACTTCGTTGATCTGTCAATCAGCATACTCAGGAGCAGCATGAAAGGATCGCGGATTGCCAGAACTTTGTCAGATTCCACAATGCTGTCAAGATCAGGACTACGCAAATTCGAGGGAAGCAACAAGAACATCGGGTAACAGATTTCATCTGCTACCCGCACAAATAATTTTCAGTAATAGAACTCATCTACTACCTAATTATATTGTGCAACACCCATACATCTCCATGTATTCTAGATCGCAACCTGCATCTACGCATAGCACGGCTCATGATGCCACTGTATGGAAACACAGCAGAAAACAAAAATTTTCCGACCTACGCACCAGCCCAGGACCACTATGGAGACTGCATACAAGGTTTGATCATTTTCGTTACCGACTCGTAGCGCAGCGGAAGTAGAGTCGATGACGATCGGCGGTGCAGATCCCCGCAGCTAGGATTTACAACCTCCCAACCGCGAGGATGTATACCCTCATCCGCCACTCGGACAGCCCTCCGGGAGGCGGTCGGACAGTCCCCCGGACGGTGTCGCGGACAGCCCTTCGGGAGGACCTTCGAAACTCGGACGGTCACTCGGACAGCCCTTCGGGAGGACCTTCGAAACTCGGACGGTCACTCGGACAGCCCTTCGGGAGGACTCACAGAACTCGGACCATCACTTGGACAGCCCTTCGGGAGGCACTCTCGAACAGCCCCTCGGGCACTAAGATCGAAACTACGACCTCTCTACAGAGTTGCACACATACGGTGTCATCTATCCGGCAGGGCTTCACCGTCCAGAACTAGTTCCTGCCGGAACCCAGACAGCCTTTCGGCTCTACGAAACTCTTTTTGTGGGAGGGAGAGAGAAGCCAGATAACATCTTGGCATGTGTGAGAGAGTTGGAGTGGAGTTGGAGAGCACCTCTCCTCCTCCTTATATAGTGGTGGAAGGGGTGGAGGGGGCTGAAATTTCAGCCCACTAAACATGGGGAAAACATGTTCCCACAAAACAAGGAGAACATGTTCCCACCAAACAAGGGAAAAACATGTTCCCTTGTCCATGGTGTTCCCCCATGGGGCCCCACCTTCCTCCCAACACTCTCCACCATTTGTGGGGGCTGCCCCCCACCATGGGCCCCCCCCCAACATTTTGTCCAGCCACAAGGGGGCTGCCCCCAAAGGGCCCCCCCCCAAAAACAGCCCAAAAACAGCCCCCACGATCCGTGGGATCTTGTCCCCTCACGCTGGGACAAGATGTTTTCCGCGACTATTATTTCTGAAAAATTCCAGAAGGTCCCAGAACATTTCCGGCACCCTCTAAAATTATCTGGACGCGCTCTGGAACATTTCCAGTATGGTGGTTTAATTTAAAACCATCTTTGTTTACCCGGTAAACAACTCCGGCAGCTCCGAAACTTTTTTTTTCGGTTTTTTCTCCAGAAAAATTCTAGAAATTACCAGACCAATCTGGCAACCTCCAAAACATTCCCGGTGCTTGCCGAAACCTTTTTGGATCAATGGTTTTATCCGAAACAACTTTTCGGTTTTACCGAAACTTTTTCAGTGTTCTCTCTCCGGAACTCTTCCGTTGTCTCCGAAACTTTTCGGTGATTTTCTCTCAGACTCCCTGTCTAGTATTCAGCAGATAGATGACCCTTAAGCGTGTGACCCTATAGGTTCGGTGAAGTATAGACATGACACGGAACCCCTTCCGATCAATGATCAACATCGGAGCCGTGGACACCCATATTGACCCCTATACCCACACGAATGAATATTCGAGTGAACCTCCAGTTGCCGTGTGTTATTCCTGTTGCTTCACGATATGTTACAAATACCCGAGGTTAGACATGTTGGCATCCCCGTGGATCAACAACTTGTCCACTATGCCAGTTACCCCGTTATCGGTATTGTTCTCTTTTCTCGTTACCGTGTTCCGGCATCCCTGTGATCAAATCACCCTGTGTCTGGCCAGACGATGATGGATACCGTAACACCGAGAGGGCCCAGAGATATCTCTCCATCGCCGGAGGAGCAAATCCCAATCTTAAGCTATCAAATTACTTGACACACTTTTCCATGAACCCGTAAGCCGCCGTAATAGCCACCCATTTACGGATGACGTTTAACAAACCCCAAAGTTCATGAATCAAGCATGAAGAAACTCGATACTCTCATGGTCTGAGGAATCATGCAAACGTTAACTATCTCTGTGTTATTAACCATTAACTCATGACGAATGTATCTCATAGCATAACATCAATTCGGGTCGATTCAACACAAATGTCATTCCTGACATTGTGCCCTCGAAGTTGCTGGCATAGGCATGCCCATGATTGGGAAAACATAATCATCATGCAACACTTGAGCTAGTCTTAGAGGCACGACTAGGAATACATTTTACTGTTTATTATACCACACGTGCACATGGGTTTTCCCCAGAGCCTTTATGGATATACGGGCTCGGGAACCATAGCAGTTATAGCATGGAATATAAACTTAATAATGAACAGAGAGATAATTAATAACATTTATTATTGACTCTAGGGCATATCTCCTACATAAGGTCGGTCCTGGCCGCTTCATCCCACAATGCCACCGAATCAAGATAAGACTAGTAACGGTAAGCAAATTGACCAAATCATCGCCCACAACTACTTTGTGTTCTACTCGTGCATAGAATCTACGCATAGACCTAGCTCATGATGCCACTGTTGGGGAACGTAGTAGTAAATCAAAATTTTTCCTACGTATCACCAAGATCAATCTAGGAGATGCTAGCAACGAGAGAGAGGGAGTGCATCTTCATACCCTTGAAGATCGCTAAGCGGAAGCGTTACAAGAACGCGGTTGATGGAGTCGTACTCGCGGCGATTCAAATCGCAGAAGATCCGATCTAGCGCCGAACGGACGGCGCCTCCGCGTTCAACACACGTACAGCCCGGGGACGTCTCCTCCTTCTTGATCCAGCAAGGGGAGAGGAGAAGTTTGAGGGAGGGCTCCGCAGCACGACGCGTGGTGGTGGAGCTTGTGGTTCTCCGACAGGCTTCGCCAAGCACTACGGAGGAGGAGGAGGTGTTGGAGGGGGGAGGGCTGCGCCAGGGAAGGGGTGCTGCTGCCCTCCCACCCCCCCTCTATTTATAGGGAGAAGGGGAGAGGGGCCGGCCCCCTTAGATCCCATCTAGGGGAGGGCGGCGGCCGGGGGGGGGGGGAACTTGCCCCCCAAGCAAGTTGGAGGCCCCCCCACCCCCTAGGGTTTCCAACCCTAGGCGCCTTGGGCCCTTGGGGGGGGGGGCGCACCCACCCACTAGGGGCTGGTTCCCTCCCATATTCAGCCCACTAGGCCCCCGGGGTCAGTGGCCCCACCCGGTGGACCCCCGGACACCTTTCGGTGGTCCCGGTACAATACCGATAACCCCCGAAACTATTCCGGCGACTGAAACTGGACTTCCCATATATAAATCTTCACCTCCGGACCATTCCGGAACTCCTCGTGACGTCCGGGATCTCATCCGGGACTCCGAACAACCTTTGGTAACCACATACTATTTCCCATAACAACTCTAGCGTCACCGAACCTTAAGTGTGTAGACCCTACGGGTTCGGGAACCATGCAGACATGACCGAGACATCTCTCCGGTCAATAACCAACAGCGGGATCTGGATACCAATGTTGGCTCCCACATGTTCCACGATGATCTCATCGGATGAACCATGATGTCGGGGATTCAATCAATCCCGTATACAATTCCCTTTATCCATCGGTATGTTACTTGCCCGAGATTCGATCGTCGGTATCCCCGTACCTCGTTCAATCTCGTTACCGGCAAGTCTCTTTACTCGTTCCGTAACACATGATCCCGTGACTAACTCCTTAGTCACATTGAGCTCATTATGATGATGCATTACCGAGTGGGCCCAGAGATACCTCTCCGTCATACGGAGTGACAAATCCCAGTCTCGATTCGTGCCAACCCAACAGACACTTTCGGAGATACCTGTAGTGCACCTTTATAGTCACCCAGTTACGTTGTGACGTTTGATACACCCAAAGCATTCCTACGGCATCCGGGAGTTACACAATCTCATGGTCTAAGAAAATGATACTTGACATTAGAAAAGCTCTAGCAAACGAACTACACGATCTTGTGCTATGCTTAGGATTGGGTCTTGTCCATCACATCATTCTCCTAATGATGTGATCCCGTTATCAACGACATCCAATGTCCATGGTCAGGAAACCACAACCATCTATTGATCAACGAGCTAGTCAATTAGAGGCTCACTAGGGACATATTGTGGTCTATGTATTCACACATGTATTATAGTTTCCGGTTAATACAATTATAGCATGAATAATAGACAATTATCATGAACAAGGAAATATAATAATAATAACTATTTTATTATTGCCTCTAGGGCATATTTCCAACAGTTCGCACATGTGAGGGAATGGAGCGGACGGTTTTGCACCATGGGGTTGCTACGATGTCGCCACGACGAGATTCACGTGCTCGATCGGAGGGCCAACATTGCATTTCGCTAGATAGCCCCAGAGCAAACATTCACTCATTATGATTTCCGTAAAAAAAATACATATATTTTTGAGCTTTGAACCCAAATATAGGGCCACATAGGCCCACTTTATCAAGTTAAGGACCTAAGCAGAGCAGTTTCTAAGTTCGATGACTATATTGCACGTTCTCCAGAAACTTATGGCTTTAGACACATTTCGTTCTTCTCGTAATTTGTGTACTTCTTCAGTGTGGAACAATGCAGAAACATCAAATGGCGTATGGGCTAACACCAATTGGTTTTTAGAGATTACTCCCAACCTGAAATCGTGTAGTGACTGTTCCATGGGTTGTACTCATGGTCTCCTGCTCTCGTCAATCTGAAAGGTAGGGTCCCTTACTCCCTTGTCTAGCATGATAAAATTGAATAAGTGGTGGCACCACCACCAATAATAACGCGGATCTTGGTTTCATCTCGCACGGCTCCTAAGTGAGAAAAGAAAGAAGAACTGGTATTGTCTCTTTTTTGATTACCTTCCTCGCGTATGTATATGAGCGAATCCGTTCTTTTTCGAATCTTACCACCGTCTTCAGGATAAACAAGGAGGAAGAAAGAAGAAAAACAAAGGTGCAACATACCGTGGATGATGATTAAACCTGAAGAGATTGAGAAAAATAAGTTGACCATGGTTAAGAAAAGTGACTGCAGACCTTGTGCAACTATTAATTATCGGTGACTAGTCTAGGTCAGAACTTACGAAAACTGCGGAATCTCTTGTATGATAGCCACCTTGCATGCCAAATTGGCAATAGGAAAAATAAGAGAGGATCGAATTCACATGGATTCAGCCGGAAAAAGAAGAAGAACAAGACACATACATGGATGACTAATCGAATAACAAGATGGTAGTACACAGTAATACGTCACTAGGAACAAGAAAGATCTCGACTCTCTTCAACTTGGAGCTAGTGCTTGAAAGATCTAATTAAGTAGGAGAGATAGTAAAGCCAATGAGTAAACTAAAACTGTACATCTTCTCCTGCCTTCAAATCTTGTTGTGGAGCTTGGACGGCGCGACGAGAGGGTTCTGCTGAGCGATCTGCTCCCGGCCGACCTTCTTGTAGTCGAAGCTGCACGCGTGCCCGTCGACGTAGCGGTGCAGCGAGCAGAAGGTGCCACCGCAGCGGCACGCGAACCCCAGCAGCCCCACCTTCTTCTTGCACGCCATGCACCTGGTTGGCGCCGCCTTCTTCGCTGCCGCCTCCGCCGACGGTGCCGCTTGAGCAGCAGCAGCAGCGGTAGAGTCCTGCAGGCTCACCGATGACTTGAAGGCGAGGATGAGGTCGTCGGCCTTGATCTTCCCCTCGACGACGGGGGCAGCCACACCTGTGGCCTTGAGGTGGTCGCGGTAGCACTTTGAGCACATGCTCTTGGTCGCCGCGCTCCCGTAGAACCCGCAGCCGTTCGTGCACAGCGGCGCGCCGCCCCCGTCGGCGGCCTGCGTCGACGACTCCTGCCCGTGCGCCATGTATCGCCGCTGATCCGATCGAGAAGGAAATCGATCGTTTCGCTTTCGTGTATTACGGGAGTCGGTGAATCTCGCGTTTGTTGGTTGCCGTCGTGCGTGGGTGCTTTGTTGACGAGGCCCGGAGGGGCTTATAAAGGTCGGCCAGGCGTGACCAGAAGAACTCCGAGGCGTGCTCTAGAACCTTCCGGTTGATCTTTGAAGCCACGCAGTGACCTTTTCGGCTTCCTTAACCGTAATCCCTATCGGAAGGGAAGCAGTTGCCAGACCTCCTCCGATAACACCCTAGACTAGAGTAGTGTCACACGTAAGGTGCTTTAGCGACGTTGCATGATCAAGGATACGTACATCTCGTTCGCTGATCTTCCCCTCAACCGCTTGCTGTAGAACCTTCCAGTTGATCTTTGAAGCCACGCAGTGGCCTTTTCGGCTTCCTTAGTATCCCTATCCGAAGGGAACGCCTTTTGTGATATCCAAAATAGTTTTTTCTTCGGGGTGAAAGGGAGTTTTATTCAAAATTTATAGGGTTACAAAATCCTGTTCGATGGAGCCATGCCGTCCAAAAACGCTGTCATACTCAAGATCAGTACGGAGGGACGAGCTTGAAAGCAGGCGGGACTACTGAAGGGTGGCACGGATGACTTCTTTCGAGATGTGGAGACTTGGGCTAGACCAACAAGTTAGATTGTAGATAAGGTGGATATGTTGGTGGTGTTAGTGTGCGTGTAATTTATATCACTAACGTGGAGAGGCTCTTTATCCCCATTCTCTTCTTTATAATATAGTACGTACACTCGTGCGTATTCGAGAAAAAAAAAGTTACAATCCCGAGCCAACTGCTCCTCACAACATGAAGGACTCGAGTCCAACCATACCGTAGTACAACACTAGGCACGGCTATAATGTGTCAAGAGATGTGCTACCTATTCTGCTCTCTATCAATTTTATAAGGAACAAACTCCCTAACATCCAAGTGAGCTTTAATCTCAGTGTCAAGATGACCATATGCTGATCTAGAAAGTGTGTCGCCGGTTAGAGCTACCAATGCATTCGAAGAATCCGATTGGACGTTCACCGGCTTGTCTGAATGTTGGATGGCCAAAGCCATGCCTTGCATGATTGCATGCATTTCCGCTTCAAGGGCGCTGTTGCAATTTTTATTATTTCTGATGTTCATTGTATTTTCATGATTGAAGATGAATAGATCATAAGTTTTTTTTTCATAAAAAAGAGCGTGATTGCAATGAAAGATGTACCTATATACCGCAAAGATCATAGAACCATTTCAACAGAAGCGCCCCTATCCTGGCTCGAAAATGAACCATCAACAGAAAGGGCTACCCAACGAGCTGGAGGGCGAGGCCATGGTACATGGGTTGACAACCGTTTACTGTTGACCACACGGCCTTCCTCCGAAATTGGCATCTTCACTTTTATTATTTCTTTCGTAGTAAATCTTCTTGCCAAATGAAGCGACTTGTAATAGCTATCCAAATAGTCAACTGTTCACCGAGGTCTCACCCTTTCCATGATTAATGTCGTTCCGTAGCTGCCATATTCGCCAAATGGTCATAATCACCAAGTCCCTAGTATGTTCTGAACACTTTAATAGCAGTTGCAAGAGCCAATCCTTCCCCGATTCAAATTAGTAGAGCATCATCAGGTAATGCGTAGACATTCCCAGACTTGCCGAGCATGCATGCATGCATGTTACAGGGGCATGAAAGGTACTCCCTTTCTCCTTGCCACATACCGGACATGAACTGCGCGCTGGTATATGACGTTGAACCTTGCCCAAATTAGTAGCTAAATGCCCCGCTCGCCGCCTTCCATACTAATACGCGCATCTTAGAGGGACCTGAGACTTCCATATAGAATTCCAAATTGTCCGGTCACCATCCGGCCTGTTACTGCTACCACCACATGCAAGAATATCATTGTGTGATTCTGTAGCTAGCCTGTACACCGATTTAACCGTCAAAATACCGTGAGGTTCAGAAACCAGCCAATAAAGTCTTGTCTATTCCTTGGAGAGGTACGGATTTTCAGAATATCTATAACATCCATCGGCCAGAAGTGCTCCTCGATCCAGATGGAGATGAAGCGAATGGTGAGGAGTAACCGGCGGCAGAGTAAGCGAGGAGGAGGGTCAGACAACCAGTCGGGCAGAGCAAAAATACCGTCTTTTACACGGACCGCCGAACTGATCGCATGCATGTAAAAACTATAAAGATTCATCTCTTTTTGGCTGTGAACGGGCGCTATGAACACCGTGGTTTAATTTTGTAATATTTTTATGCATTTGAAATAAAATTGGCCGAAGCAAGGCAGGCATTTAAGGGATGCAGTTGGATGTCCAGCTCCCCACATCCATGCATGTGCACAGGTTGAAACCAGCCTATAGATAAATAATGAGCCCATTTTAGGAGACGGTGTTTGAGATGCCGTCATGCCTTGATCACAAAGATAGGATCTCCTGTCTAGCATTACAAAATTGAATAAGTTATGGCATCACCAACTATATCGAGAATCTTGGACGCCTAGCCAGTCAGCATCACCATTTTCAATGGTACAAACAAAGATGTAGAACTAAAAACAAATATGCAATGGTGGCTCTTTACTTTTGCGAAAAATGCAATGGTGGCTCTAGCAAACACTCTCAATATCAATATACCGTGGATGCAGCTCAAAAATAATAATACCGTGGATGTTTAATATTGAAGTGATTGGTGAGACATCGTGCAACTTTTAATCATTGGTTACTAGCTAGGTCTATGCCAGAACATAGAGCATCCACAGACTGAATCCTCAAACTATACATTTGGGCGGACGGTCTTGTCAGTGACCGGTCACAAAATCATGATACAGCTGGGTTCCTCAAATCAGCTCTATATATTCGGGTTGACCGACACTTTGTATATCTAGCTCATATTAGGGGCGCACATGTGGAGACCTTACGCGCTCGGGCGCGTCCGTCATGTCGGATCTGACAGGCATGACCCACCAGAAATTCCACCAAATCCCCCCCCCCCCCCCCCCCCGACTTTGCAGGACCAACACTTTTCCTGTTCTCTCTTCACCCTCGTCCGCGTTGACCCTCCCCTAGCTCTGGATGCCAACGCGGTACATCCGGCTCTCCTGGACTGCACCTTGCCCTCTATGTGTTTGAAAAATTGTTCGAGCAATTTTTTTAGGCTTTCAGAAGCCTGAAGAACAAATTCACTTTCAGAAGCAAGATGTAGATCATCCTATGATTTTTTTGCAAATGCATCAAATTCTTCCAGATGAACAGGTGCACACGCAACTACTCGATGATCTTGTGGAACATATGTGGATCCATAATGAAAACCAAAGAGTTTAATGTTTGAATTGTGCGCTTTAAATAATTTTTATGTTTATCCTGATAAGTGCCATGCTTGTGGCACAAATACATGGCAACTCCGAACATTTTTAATGGCAAGTTTAGTGCGAGGATGACAAATTTAGTTGTCAAGCATGACAACTTTTTTGGCTGGCAAGTTTTTGTTTTTTTCTTTGTCTTTCCTTTTCGGATGGCAACTTTAGTTGAAAAAAATTTAGGGCCCGAGTTCTTCGTGCCACAGGTGTGGCCCTTATCATTTGGGTTAAACTGTGTATAGTATGTTTCTACTATATTTGAATTGTGGAACTATTCAATGATCTTGTAGTATTCATGTGTATGATAGATGTGCATGCATTTATGAGTTTAGATATGAGGAGTGCGGCTGCGTGTCATGACGTGTGAAGGGCTGTCCGGCTCTGTCCGTAATTAGACATTTAAAGGGACATATTTGCCACGTCCGGTTATCGATACTCTTATGAAAACTGCGGAGTCTCGTGTACGTTGGCCACCTTGTATGCCAAATTGGCAATACAAACAAATAAAAGAGGATATGATTCACTTGGACTCAGTCGAAAAGAAAGGAACAAGATATATACATGGATGACTAATGGAATAACATGATGGTACACAGTAATAGGTCACTATGAACAAGTAAGATCGAGGTCGACCCTCTTCAACTTGTGGAGCTAGTGCTTGAAAGATCAAGTAGGAGAGACAGTGAAGCCAATGAGTAAACTAAAACTGTACAGATGTTTTTCAACTCCTCCTGCCTTCAAATCTTGTTGTGGAGCTTGGACGGCACGACGAGAGGGTTCTGCTGCGCGATCTGCTCCCGGCCGACCTTCTTGTAGTCGAAGCCGCACGCGTGCCCGTCCACGTACCGGTGCAGCGAGCAGAAGGTGCCACCGCAGCGGCACGCGAACCCCAGCAGCCCCACCTTCTTCTTGCACGCCATGCACCTGGTTGGCGCCGCCTTCTTCGCTGCCGCATCGGTCGCCGGTGCCGCGGTAGAGTCCTGCAGACTCACCGACTTCTTGAAGGCGAGGATGAGGTCGTCGAACGTGAGCTTCCCCTCGATGGCGGGGGCAGCCACATCTCCGGCCTTGAGGTGGTCGCGGTAGCACTTGGAGCACATGCTCTTGGTCGCCTCGCTCCCGTAGAACCCGCAGCCGTTCGCGCACAGCGGCGCGCCCCCACCGGCAGCGGCCTCCGTCGAAGACTCCTGCGCGTGCGCCATGTATCGCCGCTGATCTGATCGAATCTAAAAGAAACTGATCGTCTGTGAATCTGGCGTTGGTTGGCTGCCGTCGTGCGTGGGTGCTTTGTTGACGAGGCCCCGAGGGCAGCCCTTCTGTGGCTTATAAAGGTCGGCCACGTGTGACCAGAAGAACTCCGAGGCGTGCTCTAGAACCTCCCAGTTGATATTTGAAGCGACGCAGTGACCTTTTCGGCTTCCTTAACCGTATCCGTATCCGAAGGGAATAGTTGCCAGACCTCCTCCGATGATACCCAAGAGGTCCAACATAAGGTGCTTTATGTTGCATGATCAAGGATACGTACATCTCTGTTTCATCAAAAAAAGAAAGAAAGAATGCGTACATCTCGTTAGCTCAATTTTGGCCATCCAACTTAACACAGAAACGGCTCAGCCCACAAATCCTTATACCTTTTCCCGTTGAGACTTAACAAAGTCTCAGTCGAGTACATATCAAGCACCTATTATTCATTTGTGCAAAACCTAAACAAGTTTGCGGTTACTAGGTTTGGACTTTGCTATCGATGAAATATGCGCTATGGATCATGCGAGAGCTGTGCTAAAATATTTATTGCTACAACCAGCTGAAGAATGTGTGGTCCTTGGTCTGGGAAATCAACGGAAGCAATTGCTATTGGTTCCTGCTATTTACGGTGGGAGAGGAGAAAGTTAGTGCATCTATACCAATATAAAAAGACCCAAAGGGGCAGATCCAATTAATCTCGGCCATCAAATCATGTCAATCCAACGATCTAGACTGCTTCAATGTCGAGCACTCAACATGTTTAGCGTGCAGTTAATTTCATGTCAAATATAGTACTAATCACATAATAACACGCAAATAATGCAGTTAATTTCATGCCAAATATAGTGCTAATCACATAATAACACGTAAATAATATTCTACTTAATATCCGCATGCACTTAATATACTTCAAAATTAACGTGCATTGCACGTACACATTGACTAGTAATGAAAAGGTCCAGAAACCTAAGTTCATAGCAATAGCAATCAGAACTTTGGTTGCTAACTATACTATGGCGAGTGATGCAAACGCAACGATCAAGCGACATGACCGGGAAAGACCAATGAGCAACTATGTGAAGCTAAACGTAGATGGGACTTTTGATACAGACTTACTCAATGGCTCGTATGACGCTGTCATCAGGGACTCGAATGGCAGATTCGTCGCGGTAGAAAAATATGAAATCGATTGGAGCGGAGATGCGCTTATGGCCGAGGCACTGGTCTTATGGTTTGGTCTCAATTTGGCAACTACAGTCGGGTGTAATCGCATAGAGGTGAACTCTGACAACATCGAGGTGATAGAGACAATAAATAATGAAGGTCGCTTTTTCGATATATCGGCGACAATTTTTTATAATAGCACCGATTGCAAAATCTTAGTCGACTGAGATTTAGCAAGACTGTTTCTCGTTTCTTCTTCTTCTCAACGACAAACGCACTCTAAAGAAACTACAAAATCGGACCGCTGACGAAGCTTACTATAAAATACTCACACTCTAAAGAAATATAAGATCTTTTAGATTATTAAAGTAGTGATCTAAAGAATGTTATATTATTTTACATAGAGAGTATCTTTTTGCAAGATTTATGGTAGGACGGCCGCCCCCTTGCCCTAAGGGTTTCTTTTGCCCATGAGACACAAGATGCCAATGAGGAGTCTTTGCCATCACTGAATCCATGAAGAAAATCACGTTCGACAGTAGGCAGGCGTCTCTACCAAGGGGCGGTGATACAGCTAATATCACCCCGATGCACTACTTTAGTATGACGTAAATTTTTCATCAAGTATGCCAAATAAAAGTGTGTTTTTTTACCTTCGGCGTAGATTGTCGGACATGCAAACCGAGCTCAGATGGTTAGATTTCTTGTGGTGGAACCAACCCACTAGGTTCAAGTCCTAAATTTGGCACTGATGGTCATACTTTCTTGGATTTATTTTAGGCCTTCCAACGATGTGCGTTCAGTGGCAGAAGACGTTCACATCGACTATGAAGACGTCTACGGCGACTTTGTCAGTCTCAAGATATTGTACCGGTTCAGTATCTCGAAGGTGCCTATATGAATAGAGGGTGTGCGCTTGCGTTCATAGGGTTGTACTTATGTGAGCATCTGTGTTTGTGCTGTTCTAAAAAAATGCATAGATTGTCGGAGATAATAGAAGATGATGTATAAATTCAAAAATGCTTATTATAATGTTGAAACAAATGAAAAATATGAAAATCTAATAAAAAATGGCAAATCTAAAAATATGTCTTGCATTTGCAATCCCAAAATATATCATCAAACACCAAGGTATAGGAAATATGTTGTACACTGAGTACCAAAAATACTTGGCGAAGACCGAAAAGTACTCGACGAAGACTGCTCGGCATACACCCTGTCATCAAAGTGGGTTTTGCCGAGTGTTTTTTCTCGGACACTTGGTGAACAATTTGCCGGGTATTTCTTGGGGTACTCGGGAAATATTCAAACTCAGTGAAAAAAAATGTTTGCGGCGACAGGTTGGTTTTTAAGCGACAGAGGAGGATATGGGGGCGGCGGAGTCCAGCCAGAGGAGCAGCGATGGAGTGAAGGTTTCAGAGAGAGAGAGAGATGAGAAATGGATAGGTCACCCCAGCCGTTCGATCTAAGCGAATTCAATGTCCACAACATGTGATCCGTGGGAGGGCTATGCTGACCAATCAGACGCAAGGTCTTTGCCTAGTCTTCATCCCTTTTCTTTTTCAGGGTACTCGGCAAACCTTTTATCCTTTCTTTTATTTTCTCACTTCTCTTCTCTTTTTGATAAGGTATAAACATAGACTAAAGAATTTTAGCCCAATTTTTTTACCCACTTGAAATTAATTTTTTAATTAGATTCACTAAATACCTAGAAATGCACTAAATAACTGACATATAGCAAATGACCCGAAAAATACCAAATCTAGACATATGTCATGCAATACTCTATCTTGAGTGTACAATTCTTTTCAAGGCCAACCGATGAAGCAGCGGTCGCTTCAATTCAGACCTAGCCCGTTCCATCTCGAAACCACGATTCTTCCTCCAAGATGGTGCGATTAAGAAGTGTATGTCAGAATTTTAGTGAAACCTTCTCAAATTTTACCAGAACTCATAGGTGTCATATCATGGCACAATACCAAATTTCATATTTTTCAGACTTCGTTTGCATTTTTAAAAACTAAAAAACCAACAGGCTCCATGTTCCGGGTCAAGTCCTGGCACCTTGATGTTTGAAATACCTCTTTTTTCTTTTCTTTGATAAGGCCTAAACATGGACTCAAGAACAACAAATAGGTTTTTTCAACCCAAACTTTCCAATTTTTTCATGCACTTGCAGTTCACATTTTAATTATATCCACTAGTAGATGGAAATGCATTAAATGACTTAAATATAGTGGTGTATGTTGAGTTTAATTTTTTTTTCAAGCCAACCGATGAAGCAATTGTCTTTGCTCTTTGAAACCTGGCATTTTCCATCTCAAAAATTAGATTTTTTTTCCTCGGAGATGGTCCAGTTTTTAAGCAATGTACATCACAATTTTTGCCAAAACTTCTCAAAATTTTACCACAACATCTAGGTATCATATAATGAAACCATTCTAGGTGCGCATTTTTCAGACTTTGTTTGTATTTTTTAGAATTGAAAAACCAATAAGCTTCATGTTCAGGGTCGAGTCCTGTCACCCTGACATTGGGAATTCCCCTATTTTTCTTGGATATGTCCACAAAACATATACTCAAGAATACAATTATTATCTTCAACCTAATTTTGTCATAAAAATTCATGCAATTGCTGTTCAAATTTTAATTGTATTCACTAAATTCCTAGAAATGTGCCAAACAACTTAAATATAATGAATGAACAACAAAAATTGCTGAATTTGGACATAGAACATGCGATGGTGTATCTTAAGTGTGGAAAAAACTAAAGGCCAATGGATGAAGCAGTGATCGCTTCACCTTCAAACCTGACATGTTCCTTATCAAAACCATGATTCTTCCTTGGAGATGTTCCAGTTTGGAGCAGTGTACATCACAACTTTTGCAAAAACTGCTCAAATCTTTACCACGACATATGGGTACCATATTATGACACAATTTTTAGGTTTCATGTTTTTCATACTTGGTTTGCCTTGTCTTTTATAGAATTAGAAAACCAATAACCTCTATGTTCGTGGTCAAGTCTTAGCACCCTAATGTTTACAACTCCTTTAATTTTCTTGAATAAGGGGTAAACATAGACTCAAGAACAAAATTAGGATTTTTTAACCAAATTTTTTCAGCCTTCTAATGCACTTGCAGTTCAAATGTGAACTATATCCGTTTAATGCCTGAAGTGCACTTAATGACTTAAATATAACAAATGAACCCCGAAAAATGCCAAATTAGTACGCGAAACATGTGATGGTGTATGTTGAGTGTAAAAAAAATCAAGGTCAAACCATGAAGAAACTCACACCTTGCCTTCAAACCTGACCCGTTTCCCCTCGAAACATCGATTCTTCCTTAGAGATGCTTCGGTTTTCACGTAGTGTACGTCACAACTTTTGCGGAACTTTCCTCTTAAGATTTTATCACAACCTCTAGGGATCATATCATGGCGCCCTGCCATGTTTTATACTCCCTCCATTCCATAATGTAGTGCGTATAGATTTTTTTTTTCAAAAGTCAAACATTACAAATTTTGACCATGTTTATAGACAAAAATAAGTACATTCAACATACCAAATGCATATCATTTGATACATCATCAGTTATATTTTCATATTGTATATGTTTGGAATACAAAATTGTATTTTATGTAAACTCGGTCAAAGTTTACTTACTTTATTGATTTATAATTGTTTGTCGAGTACTCCCTCCGTAAACTAATATAAAAGGGTTTAGATTACTAAAATAGTGATATAAACGCTTTTATATTAGTTTACAGAGGGAGTATCTTATAAAAAATTGTACTTTGTTGAGTGTTTTCTATTCGGCACTCGGCAGCATACATGTTTGCTGAGTGTCATTCTTTCACCGAGTTTTTTCGTCGGTACACTTGGCAAAGGTCTTGTTTGCAAGTGTCCAATGAAGTACACTCAACAAACAACCTTGCACTTGGCATAAAAGAATTTTTCCGTAATGCTACATGGATATTATTAATCTTTTTTTGAAAACATGAATATCTCATTATTAATCTGAGTAACATGATGGTGCCCAGTTACATAAATTTGTACGAATACGTCGCTATGAACAACAAAGATGACCTTCTTCAACTTATATCGAGCTAGTGCTTGAATGATCTAATTAAGTACAGGAGACAGTAAAGCCAAAGAGTAAACTAAAACTGTACAGATGTTTTTCAACTCCTCCTGCCTTCAAATCTTGTTGTGGAGCTTGGACGGCGCGACGAGAGGGTTCTGCTGCGCGATCTGCTCCCGGCCGACCTTCTTGTAGTCAAAGCTGCACGCGTGCCCGTCCACGTACCGGTGCAGCGAGCAGAAGGTGCCACCGCAGCGGCACGCAAACCCCAACAGCCCCACCTTCTTCTTGCACGCCATGCACCTCGTCGGCGCCGCCTTCTTCGCTGGCGCATTGGCCGACGGTGCCGCCACAGCAGCATCGGCAGCGGTAGAGTCCTGCAGGCTCACCGACTTCTTGAAGGCGAGGACGAGGTCGTCGGCATTGATCTTCCCCTCGACGGCGGGGGCAGCCACATCTCCGGCCTTGAGGTGGTCGCGGTAGCACTTTGAGCACATGCCCTTGGTCGCCGCGCTCCCGTAGAACCCGCAGCCGTTCGCGCACAGCGGCGGGCCCCCACCGGCGGCGGCCTCCGTCGAAGACTCCTGCCCGTGCGCCATGTATCGCTGCTGATCTGATCCAAAAGGAACCGATCGAGGATCGATCGTCCCGCGTTCGCGTATTACGGGAGTCGGTGAATCTCGCGTTTGTTGGTTGCCGTCGTGCGTGGGTGCTTCGTTGACGAGGGCCCTTGTGTGTGGCTTATAAAAGGCCCGCCGCGCGTGACCGGAACAAATCTGAGTCGTGCTCAAGAACCTTCCAGTTGATCTTTGAATCCGCGCAGTGGCCTTTTCGGCTTCCTTAACTGTATCCCGATCCGAAGGCAAGCAGTTATCAGATTTAGCGACGTAACGAGTGTAGTGTCCAACGTGAGATGGATTTAGCGACGTTGCCTGATCGGATTTACGTACGTACCGTTAGCTTAATTTTGGTCATCCAACTCAACACGGAAGCGGCTCAGCATACAACTCCTCCCTTTTCCCAATGGGCAGTGATCTGCGTCGGCGCGCCGGCCCAAAATTGGGCTGGTCGCACCCTGCCCGTCAGATCTGCCCCCCCCCCCCCCCCCCCCCCTCTCCCCCAGCCGTCAGATCCCTTTCTCTATCGTCCCCAACCTTCCATCTTCAATCTCCCGCACGGGAAAGGGAGAGGACCGCCTTGCACGCGCCGACCGCCTCGCCCTCGCCTCCTTGTCTTTCCTCACCGCTGGTCGCCGCCCTCACCTATGTCGCCTTCGTGCGTTTCTCACCTCCATGGATGCAGCAGCGTGCGCCCATGGTTGCAGCCTTGTAGCTCCGGTGGCACCGCTCGCAACTCCAGTGCACGACGGCCACGCTCCGGTGGCACGGACACAGCGCCCCGATAGCGAGCTCACAAAAAAGATGCATCTCTCCTTGGATTGCCGCCAGTAGCAGCAAAATTGTCCACCTGTCAAAGCAAAAACAAGTACCGGTTGAAGCTTTTCGCACATATACGATTCAAGCTTTCTCTGTCAAAACGGTTGCAACTTTTCTGATTCTGCAGTCTGGTTGTAGCTTTCTCTCTCAATGGTTGAAGCTTTTTCCCTCTACGGTAGAAGCTTTTCTGTAAACGATTGAAACTTTTTTCGTTTTGAGCAGCGCCTGGGTAAAAGCTTCCTCTATCGTTCGGTTGAAGCTATTTTCATCGAAGGTTGTAGCATTTTCTGTAGACGGTTGTAGCTTTCCTCGATGGCACTGAACGCTTGCAGCTTTCTGTATATCCGGTTGAAGCTTTTCATCTAGAGTTTGAAGCTTTTTTTTTAGCGGTTGCAGCACACGGGGGTCTGCGGCGGGTTCTGCAATGCCTCGCCTGCAGGTTCGCCAGGATACGGCGCCCCCGGCAGCGGCGGCCATGGGTGCCAGGACCGCAATATCGTCGTGCACTCCCCAAACAGCACTTGCTTGTAGCAAAAAACCGGCGTGCAAGGCGCCACCGTGGTCGCTCCACAGCTACTAGGATCACCGGCGCAAGCTCCGAGCAGATGTGTGACAGCGGCGGCCGTGGTGGCCGCGCGGCAGGGGATGGAGCTGCTGCTCACGGCCGTGGCCGAGGCCTGCGAGGAGGTGGCGCCTAGGATGGAGGCCGACTGCGGCGAGCTCCGCCTCGTGCCCTTTGGCGACACCTGCGCGAGATCGGGGGAAAGAGATGAATACGAGCGCGTGCGAGAAGACGACCGGACGAAGCGTTCGGCCGGCGTGTAGATGCCAAACGTTTTCCTTTCCCAATCTACAAGGAGCCGACGAAGTACGGAGGGAGTATTTTTTTCTCGAATACGCACGAGTGTGCGTATCGTGTAATATATTTTTTGCATCTCAAAATAACTGTCTTCAGTTTAATACAACTTTGTATTAAAATTAGTATAAAGTTGAGACACTTATTTTAAGATGGAGGGAATAGAAGAAAGGGGGAAAGAGCACCACCACAATTGAGTTTACATGATGTTAGTACATGTATGCCTCACCCACTCCACCAGTACACGCTGACCGGACTACTCCCTATCCTCCCATCGTCCTACCACCGCAAGGAATGCCCCGAGCTCTACTCGAAGAACACTCACTTGCTTCCACACCTTGTACTCGCTCGCAATACATCGTAGCACCTGCCGCACGCACGGCGTGGAGTCATAAACGCGATGGTGTTCCGGTGTTTTCGTAGCTCCCACATGACTAGTACACATATAGCGTGTGTCGTCTTTGTTTGTTGACCAAGGTGCCCATGCCTAATGCACCAATCCTTGATGGATTCGCCTGCCGTTGCCTTCCACCAACCCCAAGGCCATGTAGACCTTCGTCCATACTTCCTTAGCGAAGACGCAGCTGGCAATAAGGTGGTTGATGATATCGTCGTGTTGGTCGCAAAACGGGCGGGCGTCCTCATGCATGCAAAAGGCCCTGACGAGCCAACCTATCGGATATCCAACATATGTCTTTGATTGCTAGTCACGCAAAAAAAAAACTGCAATGAAGTCTGAGATTTCTAAGTGAACGTAGCAGTGGGCGACACGTCCAAAGTCGCGAACTTGGCCGTATATGTAGACTTGGCCGAAAACTGGCCTCCTTTCTCCCAAGACCAAGTGAAGACATCTGTCTGTTGTGGGTCGAGGAGCACCCCAGCCACGAGAAGCCAAATGTGAAGGAATTGCTGCTGGTGCAATTGTCTTGCCCCTTGGGTTTTGGAGATTGTTGTCAGAAACAGTAAAGGACTGATTTGTATGTTAGTGCACACAGAGAGAAATAGACCCTGACGTATCGAAAAGAATGCTATATTCTGAAGAGAAGTTTGAAGAACTTCATCGAGAAGTGTCTGCGTTGTAGAGAAGAGATAGATGTGTTTTGAGAAGAACCCATACCGAGAAGATTACGTGAAGGAATCGACCCCTTAAAATATTGCTGAAGTGAAGCAATTCTGTCGTGGTGTGTCCGAAGAAGAATGACTGCAGTCGAGAAGATGGATGGCGAAGGAAAGACGTAGTATTTGTTTCGTTGTTTCTTTTTCTTTTATTTGAGTCATAGGACCTTCGTACTAAGAGGGTTATAGGAATTTGAGATTTAAGTCTGGTGTGATGCTTAACCGAAACCTATGAAAAACTGAGAGAAAACTCTTTATGCTTCAAAAGTTTACCTGTCAGCCAGATATCTCTTCATGATACAAATTATCAAGAAAATAATGCATATCCGGCGAGTGATCTACACAACAATGCATATCCGGCTACAAAACTATGCATATCCTGTAAGTGATCTACACAACAATGCATATCCAACAAGTGATCTACACAACAATGCATATCCGACTACAAAACTATGCATATCCGTCAAAATGATCTACAAAGCTATGCGTAGCCGGCTACAAATGATCTGCGAAACTATACATATTCGGCTACAAATGATTTACAAAACTATGCATATCCGGCTAAATGATGTAGGCATGTTAACAACTTACTTGCTTGGTGACTTGCGCACTAATTGGCCACCGTGCGATGAATTCCCTCAAGTGGCCGCAATATTTCGGCACGGCCTCTTGAATGGTGTATCATCGACGGGTGAGAGACTTTTGTTCACGGTTGCGGATGACTACGTTGGAGTAGGGCTCAAAATGCTTGTGTTCATGGAACCAAGTGTGAATGTTGGCCCAAAAAGTTGTGCCCTTTCACTTTGTGCCATGGATCGGATCGAGACTAGTGGCCAACCATGCGTCGCACAACAGCCTGTGCTCCCGAATTTTGAAGCTTTCTCCTCTACCACTATTCTTCGGATCGGCAGCATCCGAATCATCGTCCTCGCCTTCCTCCTCCTCCTACTGTCCGTTGGCTCAATCCTGTTGTTGTGTGTTCGTTCTTGGATGGGTGAACGTGCGGGACTGGGTGTAGCCCGACTGCGTGCTCGGCTGGGTGAGTGCCGGACTGGGTGTACTGCGATCCTGGCCGGGAGTACGAGCCGACATGGGTGGGCTTCGAGTCATCCACATGCATGTCCTCGTAGAAACCTCCTTCGCCGCCTCCCTCGTGGATGATGTCAAACATATCCCTGTCAGCGTCGTCGTACGCCGGCTCGCCAGCTTTAGGCATACTAGCGAACAACGTGCGGGCACCCAGCTGCTCCACGCCCAGCGCCTGTGTCCGGACAAGCTGCGGCGATGAACACTCCGAGAAAATCAACAACGTTGTGTTGACATCGACGATGAACAACACAGCGGCGGTTGTTGGGGACTGCCTACCCAGCTGCTTGGTGGCATAGTAGTACAGAGTCTTGTAATGTTCCGGCCATGGCAACGTCTGCATAGTCGGCGAGGGTGGCGGGGCCCCGCGGCCCAGGCCCCGACCTCCACCACGACTGCGACCAGCATGCCCACCGCCTCGTCCGCCACTCGCACGCCCTCCGTCGGTCGTCTGCTTGTTGAGTGTTTCCGCCTTTGCGGCCTTTGCTTTGACATGCAAAGTGTGATGCTTGGATCCTCCACCACCTTCGTCTTTGTATTCGGCAGGGTCTCCTCCGGCTCCATGCGTCGATGGCGGGAGGGAAGAAGAGAGAGGGCGGGAAGGGCAGGAACTTGGTGAAGAGCGGCGGGATGAAAGAAAAGAGTGGGGGATTATGTCGCGGAAACAATGTGGCTAGCTACAAAAGCGCAGGCTCTACCTCAGTTTTTGGTGGGCCAGGGGTGTCAGAGTACTATGCGGCTCGTGTCTGGGCTCCCGCAAAGCTCCCACCCCTTGTCCAGGTTTGGTCCCGGTTTGCAGGAAAATTGTGGTCCGGACTGAGACGCGGACAGATAGGGGTCAGCGTTGGATGGCTTGCGGGGTCCGGACAGCTGCGTTCGAATGGATACGGGAGGTTTGAGGGTCGGCGTTAAAGATGCCCTAAAAGAGTATGTTAGAAAACGAATGAGCGTAGGCTTCGTATAACGTAACTAGACAAAACAAGATCTAGTAGGTTAGAATTAAGAATGAAATCCGATGGAAGAATCATTGCATAAACAGTGTATGATTGACGATGGGAAGGAGCATGCCATGAATTTGGAGTTAACAAGGTAACTGGACAGACATAAAACTAATTAAGAAACAATAGGATGAAAGAATTTGGAAAGAAAAACATAGACGACCTGAAAGGGAAGAGCACCGAAAGCTAACAGTTGAACAGGGCCACGAGGAAGAAGGACATGAACATTAAAAATGGATGAAACACTATTGAAAATAAAAAACGATCGAAGGCGGAAACAAACAAGACGGAACGTAGAGGGAAAGGACGTACAAAAATGGTTGGACAGAGTATTTCAGTACATGATGAGCATGTGTGTTGTTTCGTACTGACATGTTCCCGAGTTTTCATCTCTTTTCAGGAAATTTCACGCTCGTATTGACATGTTTCTGAGTTTTCATCTCTTTTCAGGAAATTTCACGCGAAACAAGTTTCCGGGTCACAAGGCAAATCAAGGACTTTAGGCGGCTGCGCAAGTGCGTCCCAATGCACCTGCATGCCCTTGCGAATTTCTCATAATGCAAGGGATGTCAAGTTCCCGGCGAACCTTCCTAGGTTTTAGTACGGATTGTCGAGTATATGATTATTAGAAAGTATAAGATAGACTAGGATTTAGTCATGCCTTGTCTTGTACTTCAAGTTCATCGTTGTACTCTATATATATGCTCACGAGGCTGCAATACAACAACAATTCCACCAATCTCCCCCTCTCTCTTCTAACATGGTATCAGCCTAACTAATCCAAACCCTAGCCGCCGCCACCGCTTCCGCTCCGCACCGCCCCCGAGGCGGTCGGTCTTCATGATCGTCACCGGGGGCCGCGCCGCCCGTACCTAGGGTTCGTCCGCCGGTCGTGTTGACCGGCTACCCTAGAGAGTCTTTTTTCCCGATCCTTAATCTGGGTTTTTCTCTCTCTCGTCGATCGTCTTGATCAGCGGTTCTTTTTTGATTTTCCAATCTCAGATCGGCTTGCGTCGCTCATCGCCGTTTGTCATCTACGACGCATGTCTACTTCATCAGCATCTTCATCGACCTCGGTTGCCACGGCTTCGCCGACGCGACCGGTATGCTGGTCCGGCTGTCTGCTCGTGCGGTCCTGCGCTGGCCGCTCGGTGCGCTGGGCCGCTGGCTTGTGCGCGTCGCCAACTCACGCGTCCCACGGGCTTGGTGCTGCTCCGGAACTCGCGCTGGCCTATCGATGCATCCCGCGTGGCCGCGTTCCATGGATACTGCATGCATGTTGGCCGGTCGTGCAATTCCTTGCTAGCTGCTCCTCTACGTTGTATTCCATGCGGACTAAGATTGCACGTCCGGTCGTCTTGAGGCAAGCTGTTCATCAAATTCGATGAAGATCATCATCGAGTATACGCGTCTTATCTTCGATTGAGCAACGGGCTGCAGCTGCGTCGTCCCTTCGGACCACGGCATCGCCGTCCCATGGTTTTCTGGGCGACTGCACCAACCCGCGCGCTACCACTGCGTCGCCCCTTCGGGCCGTAGTGCCGCGGCCCATGGTCCACCGCCGTCCCGAGGTCGTCCGTTCCAGGTCGTCCGCGTGGCTGCATCGACTCTCGCGCCGTCGCTTCGTCGCCTCGTCGGGCCGTAACGAGTGTGGCACGCGGCCCCTGCCGCCGTCCCATGGTTCTTTCGCGGTTGTACCAACCCGCGCGATGTCACTGCGTCGCCCTTCGGGCCGTAGTACCGCGGCCCGCGGTTGATCGCTACCCCGAGGCCGTCCGCTCCAGGCTGTCCCCGTGGCTGCACCGACCCTCGCGCTGCCGCTGCGTCGCCCCATCGGGTCGTAGCGAGCGTGGCACACGGTCCCTGTCGCCGCCCTGAGGTCTTCCCCACCGTCGCCCCGACCTGCGCGCTGCCGCTGCGTCGCCCCTTCGGGTCGTAGCGCCGCGGCACGCAGTCCACTTTGCCGTCCACGCGCGTTGACTCTATGTGGTATGCGCCGCGCCACCCTCCTAGGCGCGGGAACGCCACCGTCCACGCCGGTCTTCGTCACGCTGTCGGGTTCTTCCTTGCCTACTTCGAGCACCGTCGCCGTGCTTCTGACCTAGCCGCCGCCGCCTCCTCAGGCCGCCGCCGCCGCTCTTCTTCCCGGTCCACGGCGACTACCTCGACACCGGCCACCCTGACTCGACATCGACCACGGCGTCCCTCGCACGGCTACCTCGACCACGGCTACACTATTCTCCGCTCTCGGCTACATCGACATCGGCTCACAAAGGGCTACCGTCTTGCTTGAGCAACCTCATCGGTTTCCACTCCAGCCATGACTTCCCCGATGCATCGACCGTTACGACTATGGGGAGATGTCCGTCGGCTTGCCTTCGGATTCTTCTCCTGTCTTACCGTCTGCGTCGCTACCGTTGTGATTGCGGGGGGATGTTGAGTATATAATTATTAGGAAGTATAAGATAGACTAGGATTTAGTCCCACTAGTAGAAAACTACTTTACGTGAGCCACATTAGTCTCGGTTTGTAAACGGACCGGTACTAATGTGACCATTAGTGCCGGTTCCAACGGCTAGGGGCCGGGGCGGGAATCATTAGTCCCGGTTCGTGTTGAACCTCTAGTATCGGTTCGTGACACGAACCGGGACTAAAGGGGTGGTGGCAGGCTGGTGTCAGGCTGGGGCCCCACTAGCACCTTTAGTCCCGGTTCGTGACACAAACCGGGACTAGAGGTTGCCTCTAGTCCCGGTTTGTGTCACGAACCGGGACTAAAGATGCTCCTATATAAACCCTTCGTCGAGCCCGAGCTCTCTGTTCTTCCCCTTTCCTCTCCTCTCTGTTCTTCCCCTCTTGCTTGAGCTTATCCTCCATTTTTGCAAAAAATTGTCAAGATTTGAAGGCACCCCATCCATCCAAGTGTTCACAAAGGTTAGCAACTTTGTCCTTTCATCTCTCATTGCTAGATTAGCTCTTGCAATGCTTTATAAGTATAGTGATTTGTGGGTTTTAGTTTGGGAGTATTTATATGTGGTAGTTTATTTGATTTATATGTAATTTGAGCTCAAATTAACTTCTTAGTTTGCATGTGTAGGTGTGGTTTACTTAGTGCCTTCCCGTCCCCGTCCTAACCACCGTCGATCGCCCGCACCGTCCCGTCGCCGGCACCACCTTGGTGAGCCTCTTATTCTTATCCTTTTTATATATAAAAATTCATGTTTGTGTGATTTAGATAGTTATTTGTATAATTTTCTTACCCGTACGTTGTTTGTTATACATAGTGGCATGATTTTGATATCCGTCCCCGTCGGCCCTCGTCCGGTTTATGATTCGGATGTGGTATATTCTCTTTTATAAGTATTTGTTGCATTTCGTGTTTATGACAATTATGCCCATCAAGTTGACATAGATGTTTTTATCTAGGAGGTATGTGAACCGGAAATTCCAACCGACCTTCTTGTCGAGAGGTTAAATTTAGTTGAACAAGAAAACGAGTATTTGAAGAAAAAATTAAAAAGAATTGAGGAGGAGAAGATGGAATTGTAGTTGCATGTTGCCGATGTCGTCGATGATCACAAGATCAAGATGGATGCAATGCGCTTGAAGATTAGAAAGATTAGAAAATATGCCATTGATAGTGAGACTTGGTATCATTATGCTGTTGGATCAATTGTTACCTTAGTTGCAATCTTGATCGCATTTGTTGTTGCATTTAAATGCTTAAGCTAGAGAGTTTGTATGTTGTTTTATGAGAATAAATGTGTACGAACTTTATGTATGAACTTGTATTAATTTGGTCTTTTCGGTGTTGTGTAATGAAGATGAACCGGCAATGGATGTATGATGACCGATGCTCTCCCCAGTTCATTAATGGCGTGCATACTTTTCTGATTGCGGCTGAGGCAAACAAGCGGACGGATGGTTTTATGTGTTGTCCATGTGCTGACTGTAAGAATGATCGAAATTACTCTAACTCAAGAATCATTCACATCCACCTTTTTGAGTCCGGCTTCATGTCCGGCTATAACTGTTGGACCAAGCACGGAGAAAGAGGGGTCCTAATGGAAGATAATGAAGAAGAAGAGGATGACGACAGCTATCCTGGCCATGGGTTCCCTGAATACGATGGTACAACAACAATGGGGGAAGAAGTTGAGCCGGCAATGCGGGAAGAAGCTAAAGAAGAGGCATCAGATGAGCCCGCTGATGATCTTGGTCAGGCCATTGCCGATGCAAAGAGAAACTGCGCAAGTGAAAAGGAGAGGCTGAAGTTGCGGCGCATATTAGAGGATCATAAGAAATTGTTGTACCCAAATTGCGAAGCTGACAAGAAAAAGTTGGGCACCATACTGGAATTGCTGTAATGGAAGGCAGAATGGTGTATATGACAAGGGATTTGAAAAGTTACTGATAATGTTAAAGAAGATGCTTCCAAAGGACAACGAATTGGCCGACAGTACGTACGAAGCAAAGAAGGTTGTCTGCCCTCTAGGATTAGAGGTGCAAAAGATACATGCATGCCCTAATGACTGCATCCTCTATCGCAGTGAGTACAAGGATTTGAATGCATGCCCGGTATGCGGTGCAATGCGCTATAAGATCAGCCGCGATGACCCTGGTGATGTTGAGGGTGAGCGCTCCAGGAAGAAGATTCCTGCCAAGGTGATGTGGTATGCTCCTATAATACCACGGTTGAAATGTTTGTTTCAAAACAAAGAGCATGCCAAGTTGATGCGATGGCACAAAGAAGACCATAAGAAAGACGGGAAGTTGAGAGTACCCGCTGACGGGTCGCAGTGGAGAAAAATCGAGAGAAAGTGGGAGGACTTTGCAGATGACGCAAGGAACGTATGGTTTGGTCTAAGCGTAGATGTCATTAATCCTTTTGGGGAGCAGAGCAGCAATTATAGCACCTAGCCTATGACTCTATGTATGTATAACCTTCCTCCTTGGTTGCGCATGAAGCGGAAGTTCATTATGATGCCAGTGCTCATCCAAGGCCCTAAGCAACCCGGCAACGACATTGATGTGTACCTAAGGCCATTAGTTGAAGAACTCTTACAGCTGTGGAATGAAAAAGGTGTACGTGCGTGGGATGAGCACAATCAGGAGGAATTTGACCTACATGTGTTCTTGTTTGTGACCATCAATGATTGGCCTGCTCTCAGTAACCTTTCAGGACAGACAAACAAGGGATACCATGCATGCACGCACTGTTTAGATGATACCGACATTATATATTTGGATAATTGTAAGAAGAATGTGTACCTGAGACATCGCCGATTTCTTCTGAGCAGGCATCCCGTAAGAAAGAAAGGCAAGCATTTCAAAGGTGAGGCAGATCACCGGAAAAAGCCTCGCCACCGTACTGGTCGTGATATACTTGATATGGTCAAGGATTTAAAAGTAATCTTTGGAAAGGGTCCTGGCGGACAATCTGTTCCGAATGACGCTGACGGACACGCGCCCATGTGGAAGAAGAAATCTATATTTTGGGACCTATCCTATTGGATAGACCTAAAGGTTCGCTCTGCAATCGACGTGATGCACGTGACGAAGAATCTTTGCGTGAACTTGCTAGGCTTCTTGGGCGTGTATGGGAAGACAAAAGATAGACCGGAGGCACAGGAGGACCAGCAACGTATGCACAGAAAAGACGGCATACATCAGGGTCATGCCAGCTACGCTCTTACCAAAGAAGAGAAGAAAATCTTCTTTGAATGCCTGCTCAGTATGAAGGTCCCGTCGGACTTCTCGTCGAATATAAAGAGAATAATAAATATGGCAGAGAAAAAGTTTCAGAACCTAAAGTCTCATGACTGCCACGTGATTATGACGCAACTGCTTCCGGTTGCATTGAGGGGGCTTCTACCGGAAAACGTTCGATTAGCCATTGTGAAGCTATGTGCATTCCTCAATGCAATCTCTCAGAAGGTAATCGATCCAGAAATCATACCAAAGTTAGAGAATGATTTGGTGCAATGTCTTGTCAGTTTTGAGTTGGTGTTCCCACCATCCTTCTTCAATATCATTATGCACGTCCTAGTTCACCTAGTCGAAGAGATTGCCATTCTGGGTCCTGTATTTCTACACAATATGTTCCCCTTTGAGAGGTTCATGGGAGTCTTAAAGAAATATGTTCATAACCGTGCTAGGCCAGAAGGAAGCATCTCCAAGGGCAATGAAAATGAGGAGGTCATTGAGTTTTGTGTTGACTTTATTCCTGACCTTAAGCCGATTGGTGTTCCTGAATCGCGGCATGAGGGCAGACTGGGTGGAAAAGGCACGCTAGGACCGAAAGCAATAATATGTATGGACGGGCATTCTCTCACTCAATCACACTACACAGTTCTACAAAATTCCTCCTTGGTGGCTCCGTATATCGAGGGACACAAGAATATTCTACGCTCCAAACATCTGGAGCAGTCTGACGACTGGATTACACGTGAACAAACGGGGGCTTTCGCCGGTTGGTTGCAGACACGTCTCATGCATGACGACACTGTTGAAGATGAGTTGTACTTGCTGTCCAAGTTACCATCTTCGAATATATTGACTTTCAAAGGGTACGAGATAAATGGGAATACATTTTACACGATCGCCCAAGATAAAAAGAGCACCAACCAAAACAGTGGTGTCTGCTTTGATGCAGTAAACATCAATAGGCCAAAGGACACATATTATGGTTACATAGAGGAGATATGGGAACTTGACTATGGACATGATTTGAAGGTCCCTTTGTTTCGGTGCAAATGGGTTAATCTGACAGGAGGCGGGGTAACGGAAGACCCGCAGTACGGAATGACAACAGTGGATCTCAACAATCTTGTGTACGCAGACGAACCATTCGTCCTAGCCAATGATGTGGCGTAGGTTTTCTATGTGAAGGACATGTCTGACGATGACATGTACCTGGGGTAGGGTAATAGGCCTGACCTAGGTGCCCTTCCCAAGGACATTACCTTAAAGTCAGGGATATTCAAAGGACAATACCGTTCACTCGACCATAAGCATTCCACTCGGAAAACCCAATTCCATTCGACCAGGAGGGTACTCACTCGACCACATCAGAAATCACTCGGAAGACAGAAGACCTAAAGTCACTCAGAACGGCAACGGTCAGGCATTCACTCCGTAGTCTTAATGGTCTTTTATATGCCTTTATTGCTGGCGTTATCAGTAACGCCCCGTCTTTATGTACATTGAACCCTGTGTAATTGAGGGCTGGAGGGGTCCGGCGAACTCTATATAAGCCACCCCCCTCCTCAGGCACAAGGGTTCGCACCCCCTGTAACTTCACGCATAATCCAATCGACCGAGCCCCCGGGCACCGAGACGTAGGGCTGTTACTTCCTCCGAGAAGGGCATGAACTCATAAATCTTGCGTGCACAACCTCATCGTAGCTAGGATCTTGCCTCCTCATACCTACCCCCTATTCTACTGTTAGACTTAGAACCACGACAGTTGGCGCCCACCGTGGGGCTGGTGTCTTAGCGACTTTTCGGTGAGGTTGCGATTTTTTCCGGTTCCCATCATCATGGTTTCTGGTGGCGGTTCGGCTGAGGGCCGCGAGATCCGTCTCAGCGCGCTCGTTTTCATCGCCGACGACTCCGCTTGGCTCCAGGAAGCCCCCCTCGACGTCGAGACACTCCCTATCAGCGGGGCGACGCACTTTCGCGCGTGTGTCCGCGGCGTCCTTCTGCGGCAGCCGTCGACCCAGTATCGGTCGGCTCCCGCAGTGTCTTCGTTCCCCGCCGTTCGCCGTCGCAAGCGATCCGGTCGATCGCGGCTTCAGCGGTGGGTGAAGCATGCGGTGGCCCGTCAGTCGGCCACCCCTCAAGTCGCGGCAATCGAGCCCGATGAATCCCTCTACGGCCTGTTCGATCTGTCGACTGGCTCCATCGAGACCCTGTCCGAGTGCGATAGCAGCGACCCAGCGGCAGAGGTCCTGATGGTCGACACACCGCGTAGCCCACCTGGCATGCGTCGCAACGGTGGCGGCGGCGATCCGTCGCATGTTCACGAGGAATACCGCCCCGAAACCCTCTCGTCGCAGCGGAGGGAAGAAATCCACCGTCGCAACGAGGAGGCACTCCACACGCCCATCGTCAGAGAGACCTCTGAGGCTCGGGCCTTGGAGGCAGCGCGCTTGGCCACTTTGGCTGAACGCACTCGACTGGAGAACCTTCAACATGCACTCGACGAACGTGCTCGGCAGCAGATTCCTGAGTCCAGTCGACGGCGGCAATTGTTCCCGCCTCAACCTCAGGTATACCGCACTCCTATTCAGAATCTTACGGCTGCGGCTCGCATAGCAGAGTCTATCCAGCCATCCCAGTCGGAGGCAGGACGAGGTTTGATGCAGATCCGGGCTCTGCTCCGAGCAGCAGGAGAGCAAAACACTGCTGTATCTCAGTCGCGTAACAGAATCCATAGCAGATCTGTGGTGGCTGACACAGTTCAATCGGCTCACAGCCCAAGATCGCCTCCGCGGCGTGAGAGGCGTGGGCGTCGCCAAGAGCAGTACTCAGGTCGGAACCACGAGCAGTACGATCATCGGCTCGGCCGTGATGACTGCCGTCGAGTGCCTACGCCCCCTCCGAGGGGCGGATCATATGTGCCCCGGCATTATGATGACAGGCGCCCGTACAGCGAAGAACAGAGGGTACCAGTCGACCCAAGAGAGCCAGGGTTTGATGCGAGGTTAATTTTGGTGCAGGGTTTGGTCGACAGGAACCAAGCACACAGAGAAGGGCAAGACAGAGATCGCCCGAGTGGAAGCAGAGTACATGTTTCAGGTCCCGAGTGTTTTAGCAGAGCCATCAGGGCTGCTGAGATCCCTCCCAACTTCAGGTTGGTGACTGGGGTTAGTAAGTTCACCGGTGAGTCGAAGCCTGACACTTGGCCGGAAGATTACCGAGTAGCTGTTTAGATCGGTGGTGGAAATGATGAGGTAGCTATGAAACATCTTCCTCTCATGTTGGAAGGCTCGGCCAGAGCATGGCTGAACCAGTTGGCTCCAGGCAGTATATTCAGCTGGGAAGAGTTAGCCCGAGTGTTTGTCAGGACATTCGAGGGAACATGCAAACGACCTGCAGGGTTGGCAGAATTGCAACATTGTGTACAGAAGCCGAATGAAACTCTGAGGGATTACATCCAAAGATGGACCACTTTACATCACACAGTAGAAAATGTATCCCAACACCAAGCAGTTTGCGCCTTCAAAGAGGGTGTTCGGTATCGAGAGCTTAACCTGAAATTCGGTCGGACAGGAGATATGTCTCTGACCCGAATGATGGAAATAGCCACTCGGTACGCTAATGGTGAAGAAGAGGATCGACTCCGCAGCGGAAAGGGCAAGCCAGTCGCCCAAGACACCGGAGGAGGTCGGAAGCAGAAGCGCAAAGCCGAGCGAGCAGGTCCTGGTGAAACTGCAGTTGTAACTCAAGGAAAATTCAAGGGGAAGCCCAAAGGGCCCTGGATCCCCAAGAAGGTGAAAGATCAAGCAGGGAATGATGTGTTGGATTTGCCATGTCACATTCACACCAAGAAGGATGAAGAGGGTAATTTGATTTATCCCAAACATACCACTCGACAATGTCGGCTCCTAATCCAGCAGTTCCGAGAGAAAAAGCCCAATGAGAAGGAAAAAGAGTCTGACAGGGATGAGGACAAGGAAGAAGATGATGACGGTTTTCCTAACGTCAATTCCACTTTAGTGATTTTTGCTGACATTGAAAGCAAAAGTCGACTGAAAGTCATCAACAGAGAAGTAAACATGGTTGCTCCGACAACGACGACATATTTGAAATGGTCAAAGACTCCCATTACATTCGACCAGTCCGACCATCCATCGCGCATTGCCACCCCCGGGAGGCAAGCATTGGTGGTCGACCCAGTCGTTGGGGGCACCCGACTGACCAAAGTTCTGATGGATGGTGGCAGCGGTTTAAACATTTTGTATGCTGAGACCCTCCGAGGGATGGGCATTCCGATGTCCAAGCTCAGTGAGAGCAACATGCGATTCCACGGTATCATTCCAGGAAAGAAAGCTGATTCACTCGGCCAGATTACTCTTGACGTGGTTTTCAGTGATTCCAAGAATTACCGTAAGGAGAAGTTGACATTTGAAGTCGTGGATTTTCACAGTGCCTATCATGCTATTCTGGGTAGAACTGCATATGCCCGTTTCATGGCTCGACCGTGTTACGTGTATCTCAAGCTGAAGATGCCTGGCCCCAAGGGCGTGATCACAGTCACTGGTAATCGGCAATGAGCAGAAGAGTGCCTCCAGAAGGGCTCTAAGATAGCCGATGAACAGATGGCAGCAGTAGAAATGGAAGAGTATAAGAAGACTGCAGATCTGAGTGATTTGTTGCGAGCTAAGAAGCCTGCTTCAGAGTCTGCGTTTCAGTCGTCTGGTGAAACAAAGCCTGTTCACATTCACCCGACCGATCCCAATGCTGCTCCGACTCTTATCTCAACAACACTCGACAGCAAATAGGAAGAAGCGCTCATCCAGTTCCTCCGTGAGAACTGGGACATCTTCGCATGGAAGCCGTCTGACATGCCGGGTGTACCCAGGGGACTGGCTGAGCACCGTTTGCGAGTCGACCCAAAGGCAAAACCTGTTAAGGAGCATCTTCGTCGGTCCACTGTGGAGAAGAGAAAGGCAATCGGCGAAGAGGTGGCTCGGCTTCTGGCGACTGAGTTCATCCGCGAAATTTACCACTCCGAGTGGCTCACCAATGTTGTCATGGTTCCCAAGAAGGACGATTCGCTTCGTATGTGCATTGATTTCAAGCATATCAATCGGGCCTGCTCGAAAGATCATTTTCCCCTCCCCCGCATCGATCAGATAGTCGACTCGACTGCGGGATGTGAGCGATTGTCCTTCCTGGATGCGTATTCCGGGTACCATCAGATCCGACTGTATGGACCGGATGAAATAAAAACAGCTTTTATCACCCCATTCGGGTGCTTTTGTTATATCACCATGCCCTTCGGTCTCAAGAATGCTGGGGCCACATTCATGCGCATGATACAGAAGTGCCTGCTAACTCAAATCAGTCAGAATGTGGAAGCATACATGGATGACATCGTGGTTAAGTCGCGTAAAGGTTCCAACCTGCTGACTGACCTTGCTGAAACCTTTGCCAATCTGAGAAGATATGATATCAAGCTTAATCCGTCGAAGTGTACATTTGGAGTTCCAGGTGGAAAGTTACTCGGTTTCCTCGTTTCCGAACATGGGATCGATGCAAACCCAGAGAAAGTTGGTGCAATCCTCCGAATGAAATGCCCTGTGCGTGTACACGATGTTCAGAAGCTTACTGGTTGTTTGGCTGCTTTGAGTCGATTTATCTCTCGTCTCGGTGAAAAGGCATTGCCTCTTTACCGACTGATGAAGGAATCTGATAAGTTCGAGTGGACTCCTGAAGTTGACGCAGCGTTTGCAGAGCTCAAAGCCCTGCTTTCCACCCAGCCGGTGCTTGCTGCTCCAATCAGCAAAGAGCCTTTACTGCTTTATATAGCAGCCACTAGACAGGTTGTCAGTACAGTACTCACGGTCGAGCGGGAAGAAGAAGGTAAAACCTACAAGGTTCAACGCCCAGTGTACTATATTTCTGAAGTCTTAACCCCATCCAAGCAGAGATATCCACATTATCAGAAGCTTGTCTATGGAATTTACTTGACCACAAAGAAGGTTGCGCATTACTTCTCAGATCATTCGATTACAGTCGTCAGCGACGCTCCATTGTCAGAAATTTTGAACAACAGAGATGCAACTGGTCTAGTGGCAAAGTGGGCGATTGAACTCCTTCCGCTGGATATCAAGTTTGAGGCAAAGAAAGCAATCAAATCTCAAGCAATAGCAGATTTCCTTGTCGAGTGGATTGAACAGCAGCTACCGACCCAGATACAGTCGGAACATTGGACTATGTTCTTCGATGGGTCCAAGATGTTGAATGGTTCAGGCGCTGGGGTAGTCCTGGTATCTCCACGAGGCGACAACCTCAGATATGTTCTCCAGATTCACTTTGATTCCTCCAACAATGAAGCTGAATATGAGGCACTTCTGTATGGGTTGCGTATGGCCATTTCACTCGGTGTCTGTCGCCTAATGGTTTACGGCGACTCAGATTTAGTGGTTAATCAAGTGATGAAGGAGTGGGACATCAGGAGCCCAGCTATGACTGGCTATTGCAATGCAGTAAGGAAGTTAGAAAAGAAGTTTGAAGGACTAGAGCTCCACCATATACCCCGACTGAAGAATCAAGCAACTGATGACTTGGCGAAAATAGGTTCCAGGCGGGAGCCTATTCCCAGCAATGTGTTTTTGGAGCATATTCACGCACCATCAGTTCAAGAGGATCCCTTCACTGAAGAGCCACCACAGCCTAAGAGCTCCACTGATCCGACTGAAGTTGAAATCCTAGCTGTGGTCGACTTGATCATGGAGGTTTTGGTCGTCATTCCCGATTGGACAGTGCCATACATTGCATATATTCTCAGGAAAGAGCTTCCAGAGGATGAAGAAGAGGCTCATCAGATTGTCCGTCGATCCAAAGCCTTCACGGTAATGGGTGGACAGCTCTACAGAGAGAGTGTTACTAAGGTCGTTCAGAAATGCATCACTCCAGAAGAAGGCCGAATGATCCTCAATGACATCCACTCAGGGACCTGTGGTCACCATGCATCCTCTCAGACCATTGTGGCCAAAGCATATCGAGCAGGGTTTTACTGGCCACGGGCAAATGAGATGGCAAAGGAAATAGTTGACAAGTGCGAGGGCCGCCAGTTCTACTCCAACATGTCGCACAAACTTGCTTCAGCCTTGAAGACTATTCCACTCGTCTGGCCATTTGCTGTTTGGGGATTAGATATGGTCGGACCTCTGAGAACTGGCAGGAGTGGCTTCACCCATGTGCTTGTGGTAGTCGACAAGTTCACTAAATGGATTGAAGCTAAACCTATCAAAAACCTGGAAGCAAGTACTGCTATCAGCTTCATCAGAGGGTTAACATTTAGATATGGAGTTCCGCACAGCATCATCACGGATAATGGGTCAAACTTTGATTCAGATGAGTTCCGAGCTTTCTGCGCTTCCCAAGGCACTCGGGTCGACTATGCTTCAGTTGCCCACCCTCAGTCGAATGGACAAGCAGAAAGAGCAAACGGTTTGATTCTCAAAGGGTTGAAACCTCGATTGATGCGCGACCTCAAGCATGTAGCTAGTGCTTGGGTAGATGAGCTACCGTCAGTCCTTTGGGGATTAAGAACAACACCAAATCGGTCGACCGGTCGAACCCCCTTCTTCATGGTCTATGGAGCTGAGGCTGTGTTGCCGAGTGACTTGCTTCACAATGCACCCCGAGTAGAACTTTTTTCAGAAGCCGAAGCAGAACGGGCTCGAGAAGACGCTGTTGACCTTCTGGAAGAAGAAAGAGAGATGGCCTTGATCCGATCGACCATTTATCAGCAAGACCTTCGTCGATTATATGCCAGAAATGTGAAGGGTCGAGCATTTCAGGAAGGGGACCTTGTGCTCCGAGTGGACCAGCAACGGCCTCACAAACTTGCCCCCTCTTGGGAAGGTCCCTTCATCGTCACCAAGGTGCTCCACAACGGAGCGTATCACCTCTACAATGTGGAGCAGAATAAAGACGAGCCACACGGTTGGAATGCGGAGCTACTCCGCCGTTTTTATACTTAAGTGATCAGACTGATGTGATGTAATAAGGAGTACCTTTCAGTTTGTTTATCAAAGACATGGTTTTACAGTCTCCTAAATGATTGTTGTTACTAATACATGTGACCAAAATCCCCCAGTGGGTGGCTTAGCCGCGAATCCGATTCGCCTAAGTTGAAAAAATCCTACCGAGTGATGAGCAACCCTCTCACTCGGGGGCTTAGCTGCAGTCCTGTACTCGCCTAAGTTTAAAAAATCCTACCGAGTGATGAGCAACCCTCTCACTCGGAGGCTTAGCTGCAGTCCTGTACTCGCCTAAGTTTAAAAAATCCTACCGAGTGACAAGCAACCCTCTCACTCGGAGGCTTAGCTGCATTCCTGTACTCGCCTAAGTTTGTAAAATCCTATCGAGTGATGAGCAACCCTCTCACTCGAAGGCTTAGCTGCAGTCCTGTACTCACCTAAGTTTAAAAATCCTGCGAGTGATGAGCAACCCTCTCACTCGGGGGCTTAGCTGCAGTCCTGACTCGCCTAAGTTTAAAAAATCCTCCGAGTGATGAGACACCCTCTCACTCGGGCTTAGCTGCAGTCCTGTACTCGCATAGTTTAAAAATCCTACCGAGTGATGAGCAACCTCTCACTGGGGCTTAGCTGCAGTCCTGTACTCGCCTAAGTTTAAAAAATCCTACCGAGTGATGAGCAACCCTCTCACTCGGGGCTTAGCTGCAGTCCTGTACTCGCCTAAGTTTAAAAATCCTACCGAGTGATGAGCAACCCTCTCACTCGGGGGCTAGCTGCAGTCCTGTACTCGCCTAAGTTTAAAAATCCACCGAGTGATGAGCAACCCTCTTGCACCGGGGGGGGCTTAGCTGCAGTCCTGTACTCGCCTAAGTTTAAAAAATCCTACCGAGTGATGAGCAACCCTCTCACTCGGAGGCTTAGCTGCAGTCCTGTACTCGCCTAAGTTTGTAAAAATCCTACCGAGTGATGAGCAACCCTCTCACTCGGAGGCTTAGCTGCAGTCCTGTACTCGCCTAAGTTTGTAAAATCCCACCGAGTGAAGAGCAATCCTCTCACTCGGGGGCTTAGCTGCAGTTCTGTACTCGCCTAAGTTAAAACACTCTCCATCCCGATCCGCAAGGACGATGAGGTGCAGGTCGACTGCGACTTTCTCTTTAGAGCTACGCCACAAGTACAATATGTGCTACATCCTGATCTGCAAGGACGACGAGGTGCAGATCGTCCGCGATCCTCTCCTCAGAATTGCATCACAAGAACAAAAGTCTGTTCCGAGTGAAGATAAAGACAAGCATATTTAAGGAAAAACTAAGTTCAGATAAATCCCATGAGGTTCCGGACCGCAGATTAGAGTACTAGGGCATCATGCCCGAAGGAGTTTAATGGTTACAAAACCACTCGGCATACCGAGGCAAATTTAATTGGATCATAAAAGTTTGTTCACTCCGCAGGAGGAGGGCTGGCAGGCTCGACGAACTCATCCAGGTCGATTCCATCTGCAATTCGAGTAGCAGCAGCAATAAAAGTCTCCATGAAGGATTGGAAGTCAAGTTTCTTGGTATTGGCAACCTTGATTGCTGCTAGCTTCTCTTCTTTGGCTTCCTTGCAATGAACACGAACCAGGGACAGAGCTACGTCGGCACCGCATCGAGCAGAGGACTTCTTCCATTCCTGCACTCGACCAGGAATCTCGTTGAGTCGAGTCATCAAAGACTCGAGGTCATTTTGGAGCGTTTCCCTTGGCCAGAGCGCCGTGTCGATCCGCGACACCACAACCTTCAGTCGAGCAAGGTAATTCATGACGCTGGCAAGGTGAGACTCCAGTCGGAGCACGTTCATGGCAGCTTCATCTTTAACAGGGGAGTTGATGGGGTCCAAGCTCGTCTCGACTCGTCCAGTCTCTTCCTCGAAGTTTTGACAGAATTCTGCACTCACAGAGAAATAATGAGTCGACAGTTATCTGATGAATCGACGAAAGCAAATCAATCGGACAAGGAAAAGTACCTTCAAGCATGAGGAATAACTTCTTAGCGAGCCCTCCCAGATAATTCTCTAGCTCGTCCCTCTTGCGGGTGGTGTGTTCTACTTGGTCAGTCAAGGTGCCTTTGTCCTTCTTCAGTCGAGTCACCTCTTTGTTGGCTTCTTTGAGAGCAGCCTTCAGCTTGGTATTCTCTTCCTCCAACTTTCCGACCGAGGCCAGCTTTTGGTCGGCGAGTGCCGTTTTTTCTTCTGCTGTTTTCTTCGCAGCCGCAAGGTCAAGATCCTTCTTCTCCAAAGCCTGTCTCATCGTTTCTAGAAAGAATAACATTCCAGTCAGCAAAAGGAGGAGAAAGATGGCAAGAGAACCAGTCGACAAGCTTTCCATACCAGCAGCGTCATCCTTAGCCTTCTACAAGTTATTCTGAGCCAACTCCAGATCAAGATTGAGCTGGATCTGCTTCTGCTCCAAGTCAGCAAACCGGGCTCCAAGGTCACAAGATTTCTGTGTTCAGAAGATAGTCAGTCGGCAGACACAAGGATTGGTCGCTTTCGAGCAATAAAATAACAAGTTCAAAGAGTTCTAAGACTACTGCCGAATCAAACATTCAACAATAGTCTCGGGGACTACACCCAGTGGGTGCACTCAGCGTGCCCCCACTGGTTCGACTGTTCAATTGACTTGGTCCGTCCAGTCGGAAAAAAAAGGGGGAGGTATCAGTTGTTCTCAGACCATAACCGACTGCCCGCAGTCGACTACGGTCTCGGGGACTACACCCAGTGGGTGCACTCAGCGTGCCCCCACTGGTTCAGGTTCCACTCGACATGATCTGCTCAGACCGAGTGGAAAAATTCTGTTCAAAGACCCCCGCCGAATCAAACATTCGACGGCGTTCTCGGCGACTACACCCAGTGGGTGCACTCAGCGTGCCCCCACTAGTTCAGAGATTCAATCGACACAACCTAGTCGACTCAAGTGGAAAAACTACTCAACAGAAATTAAAACACCCACTGGGTGTACAGACTGACAATGGGTGCGCAACTAAAGGTTCCAAAACGCTCATCCACGGACGTCTCGCAGATAATAAAGCAGCAGTTTCTAAATATCATATCCTAACAGAACAAGCGCCAAGATGGAGTTTAGTCGGAAGTAAACTAACCTGGACATTGGCCTGGAGTGCTGAGCTGGCATCATAGGCAGCTTGACTGGCCTCACGCACCACTTTCATCTGCTCCATCATAATGCCTGCCTGGTGTATGGCTTCCTTGGCAGCACTCACTTGGTCCCCTGGGACGTGATGGGCGGTGAAAAGTGGAGATGGTGGATCAGCTGCAGCAGCTTGAGAGCTTGAAGCATGAAGCTGCACGGATGAAACAGGGGCCTGTGTAGTCGACGCTGAAGGACAATCACTCGACAAGGGAATCGCAAAGGTAACAGAAGCACGGCTGAGGCCCCCGGGTTGCTGGGTAGCTGGTTCTGCCGCCAGCATCGACTGAGGCGTCTTGCTAGTTAGTGCCTTCTTGCCCGAGGTCCTGCTCCTCCTTCCCACGAGCTTCTGTGGCACATCTTCATCGTCATCTGGAAGTTCAATAACATTTTGCGGAGCTACAAAAGAATCAACCTCAAGAGTTCAGTCGACTGTAGTAGTGGTCAGCGAAGAAAAGACAAGATAACAGGAGTCATACCCGCTTTGGATGTGACCGCGTCCTCCATCTCCTCGTCATCGTCATCTTTGTAAGCAGAAGTCCCGGAGGAAGCAGCACTGCAAATTTCAAGGTTCACTCGGTCAAGCAAGAGAATGGGTCGACAACTGATATAGGTTACTTGGAGCAAAAAGTGAAAATGAAATAGTTTCGCAGAGGCGACGGGAACATCAACCTTGATCTTGGGCAAAGCCTTCCGTGGTTTTGACGGCGCAGTCTTGGGCTGTTTCGGAGCCTTCTCAGTCGGCACCGGAGAAGATGTCCGAGTGCACTTCGGAGTCTGTCCAGTCGGTGCCACCACTTTACCCCGGATACTTGCTGGGTCTTGCTTCTACTTGGAACGCTTTTCCACGCGAGGTGGAGAATCGACCTCCTCACCACTGCTCGAGTCTTCGCACTCCTCGTCACTCTCGCCTTCAGAGTTCCAATCGCCGCTGTCGCCTCCGCTCTCCTCTCCTTCCTGGATCTACTCCCCATTGGGCATCGAGTACATCACAGTATATATCTGCAGAGCAAAGAATCATACAAATATAAATCGGATTGAAGCCTGAATAAGAAATCAGAGCAAAGGGCATTCGGCACTGAAGATTGTACCTTGTCCGGTTCGTTGGTTGCGTCGAATGGTGGGACCCTCTTGGACCCCCTAGGGTTATCCTTGTTACCAGTGATGCCTTGCAGCCACTGCTCCACTACCTCCCCGGTGACTTCCTCCGGGTGGATCCGAGTGGTGTCATCAATACCCGAGTACATCCACATAAGATGATCACGAGCCTGGAGTGGCTGGATGCGTCGACTGAGAAATACTTCAAGCAAGTCCATACCAGTCACCCCCTCGCGGACTAACTGGACTACTCGGTTGACTAGCATATTCACTTCTACTTTCTCCTCTGGGTTCACTTTCAAAGTAGAAGGCGGCTGGACTCGATCCAAGGAAAAGGGAGGAAGCCCAGTCGACTGACCAGGAGTCGGCTGGTCTTTGCAGTAGAACCAGGTCGACTGCCACCCTCTAACTGAATCGGGGAGCGTCATAGCCGGGAAAGTGCTCCTACCTCTCATCTGAATTCCCAGACCCCCGCACATCTAGATCACATGTGTTCTCTCATCACTCGGATTGGACTTTTTTATAGCTTGAGAGTGACATGTGAATATATGTTTGAAGAGACCCCAGTGCGGTCGACAGCCCAAGAAATTCTCGCATAGGGAAACAAATGCGGCAAGATAGGTGATGGTGTTGGGGGAAAAGTGATGAAGTTGAGCTCCAAAGAAATTCAAGAAAGCCCGGAAAAAGGGATGTGGAGGCAAGGAAAAACCGCGGTCGACGTGAGTCGCAAGAAGGACGCACTCACCCTCTTGCGGCCGCGGCTCGGTCTCGTTCCCCGGCAATCGCCAGGACTGGTGGGCAATCAGGCCCCCTTCGACCAGATCCTCCATGTCTTCCTTCCGGATCGTGGATCTGATCCAGTCGCCCTGGATCCAGCCAGGCAGCAGGCCGGACCTAGATGACGACCCGCCCCGACTCGTCTTCTTGCCCTTCGCCGCTGCCGTCGCCTTCTTCGCACGCTCCAGGGCCGCCATTTTCTCCTTTCCCATCGCAGCAGACTGCGCTTGGATGGGGCGGCGGCGTCGAAGGTGCCGGCGAATGCGGTGGAGGAACATGGGAAGAAGAAGGGGATAAAGAGCACAGTGCCGGACGCACCGCTCCGGACACCTTATATGGACTTGTGGCCGAGTGACTGACTTGTGGGCCCAAGCAATCCCATCAAATCTCGCAACAGTTTGCGCGCTCGGTACGTGGCGAGAAAGGTGGCGCGGGGATCGAGGCGTCCCTGCCAAATCTGTTCCTTTTACTGCGGACCTCTCCGTCCCGCGCGCTTCTCCAAATTTCGAATCCCGTGGGATCTGGGAACGACAATGCAGTCAATCGCGCGAAAGATCTCATACCATATCCACAATTGAAGCTTATCAACAAAATTCACCCGACAATTCAGGAATGGATCAAGGCGACTGAAAACGAAGTCGAAGTCGATTACGTGGTTCATTAACCTAAGCAAAACGCTCCCGAAGCATGAAAACTGAGTCGGAACCATCTTCGACTCCTTTCTCCACTCGGACCCTGAACCATTCGGGGGCTAATGACGATGACACGTACCTGGGGTAGGGTAATAGGCCTGACCTAGGTGCCCTTCCCAAGGACATTACCTTAAAGTCAGGGATATTCAAAGGATAATACCGTTCACTCGACCATAAGCATTCCACTCGAAAAACCCAATTCCATTCGACCAGGAGGGTACTCAGTCGACCACATCAGAAATCACTCGGAAGACAAAAGACCTAAAGTCACTCAGAACGGCAACGGTCAGGCGTTCACTCCGTAGTCTTAATGGTCATTTATATGCCTTTATTGCTGGCGTTATCAGTAACGTCCCGTCTTTATGTACATTGAACCCTGTGTAATTGAGGGCTGGAGGGGTCCGACGAACTCTATATAAGCCACCCCCCTCCTCAGGCACAAGGGTTCGCACCCCCTGTAACTTCACGCATAATCCAATCGACCGAGCCCCCGGGCACCAAGACGTAGGGCTGTTACTTCCTCCGAGAAGGGCCTGAACTCGTAAATCTTGCGTGCACAACCTCATCGTAGCTAGGATCTTGCCTCCTCATACCTACCCCCTATTCTACTGTCAGACTTAGAACCACGACAATGTCTACCAAGTCGAGAAAAAGAAAAGATAAGGAAGCGAATACATCATACGATGAGCCAAAGCGCCACATAGTTTTTTCAAGGAAAAGAAACATCGTGGGAGTGGAGGACAAGACAGACATGTCAAAAGATTATGAAAAGTTTCATGAAATTGCTCCCTTCACAGTGAATATTGACCTGAGCATCTAGTTAAATGATGAAGATTGTCCATGGTTACGGCGCAAAGGGACACACGCGAAGAAATTTTTTTATACCCAAAGATCCCACTCTGGGATGTGACTGGCTTCACTGTCATCACTTTCTTCTCTAGTGAGTTTCTGGACTTATATATCTGGAAATTGCCACTTCGGACAAACCGGAGGGAATCTTTTTAATAGTTAGGGTACTTATGTGTTTTGGCATTTGAAACGCGAAGAAATATTATGTACAAACAAATTTTCAACCCTTTCTGACTTAATTTGCTATTTTTCATGAATTTACTGATTTTTTGAGCTAAATGACCCTGAAATTGAAAAGCACTACAAATGAATTCTGAAAAGGTTGAAAGTTGGCATGGTATCATCATTTCACCCACATACCATGTGCTAAAAAGTTGAGAGGGTTACGGTAAAAACTGGATGCACTTCGTGTACAAAATAGACAATCTCTTTCGAAGTATCAGGGTTTCGGACGAAAACTCGTCTGTTACAAAGGCATTTTATTTTTTAAATAACCTAAGAATTACCAAATTGAATATAATGATAAAACACACTAATATTAAACAGTAGAAAAAAAATCACTGAAAATCTATTTTTAAAGTAAAGTTATTCACAAATTAGTGATTCACACAAATTTCAAATAATTCAAATTTAAACTATTCAAATTTGAAAACTACTGGCACTAACAGAAAATTTATATATTTTTTTACCTAGGGCAAAAAGATTCACAAAGAAACTCTAAATAAAGCAAAAAACAACTCAGAAACAAAAGAAAATAAATAAAGCAGAAAACAAATAAATAAATAAATTTAAAAAAGCCCGCCTACTGGGCCACCATGGCCTGCATACGACTAGAAACGCAACCTGTAGTTGGGTCAGGATGCAGGCCCGCAAGGCCGAGTAGGCCCCATAGGGCTGCACAGGTGCGGTAGGCCCAGAAGGCCTGCATTAGAGAGGAGCTCGATGGAGAGGCTGCGTGTGACGACCCCGGCTTAATCGTGCACTATCCATACACGCAAATGCACACGATCAAGCCTAAGGACTCACTTGAAGATATCACAACACAACTCTAAAACATAAATAAAGTCATACAAGCTTTATATTACAAGCCAGGGCCTCGAGGGCTCGAATACATAGCTCGATGGCATACAAGCGTCAGCGGAAGCATTAGATATCTGGGTACAGATATATTACAGAACAGAGAGAGATAGGCCTTCACAGAGGCGGGGTAAAATAAAAACTACGATCGAAAGGCGTAGGCCTCCTGCCCTGGACCCTCCGATCCTACTCCTGGTCGTCAGTCGGCTCCTCGTAGTAGTAGTACTCGCCAGGCGGGTAGTAGTACTGGTCGTCGGCGGGAGCATCTGGCTCAGGGGCTCCGTCGTCTGGCGGTGACATATGGGTATGGGGAGAAAAAGAAAGTAAAGCAAACGTGAGTACTCATCCGAAGTACTCAGCAAGCAAGGATCTACACTACATATGCAACATTTTCAAAGGAGGGCTGAATATGTGGACTGGGCTGCAGAAATGCCAGAATAGAGGGGGAAAGCCTAGTCCTATCGAAGACTAGCATCTTCAGCATCTTCATCGGTCTTGCAGCATTAGAAGAGTGCAGATTACATAATGTAAAGTAGTAGTAGTAGTATCATCAACCTCGACCTGAGATCCTTTCTCGACTCCCTACGAGAAAGCAATCCCAGAGCCGTACTATCCAGTTCATCACAAGTCATGTTCTAGTTGTACCGATCGGGATACAACTCCGAGTGTCCGTTACCGTAGGACAGGCTATCGATAGAAGTTTCTTCCCTGCAGGGGTGCACCAACTTACCCACCGCGCTCGCTTAACTCCGGCCGGACACACTTTCTGGGTCATGCCCGGCCTCGGCTAAGCAACACGCCGCAACCCGACCGAATACCTAACAGAGAGGTCAGCACGCCGGACTAAACCTATGCGCCCAGGGGTCTTGGGCCTTCGCCCCGGGAACTCTTGCACGTTGCGTACGCGGCCGAAAGCAGACCTAGCAACCCCTTAATACAAGCGCGGTTGCGTTCCCAGTCCAATTCGACGCGCGCCGCTCAGTCGCTGACGTCCATTAAGCTCCGGCTGAAGTATACGACGCAGAACGCCCATACTATGCCCACGAGATGGTTAGTGCTATCGGGCCAGAGGCCCCTCGGATCAAATATCCAAACCGTAGTGGATTAGGAGCGCGCGGTAACGAGCAGAGATTCACGATCGATGTGACCCCGTCGCCCCGTCTCGTGGACTTGCGGCAAGGGCTAAGAATGCCCGGCCATGCCTCGTAATTATCTCGCGGGCACCTCTCAGGTCAACCCGACTCCACGTCACTTCGCAATATGCTCGCGCGGGTACCCCTCAGGGCCGACCCGTCTTTAGTGTCATGGTTTTAGTGTTCAGTCACAGTAATCTAAGTATCCGTGTGTCTGACACCAAGGGAATCCTGAGGAATCACCCTCGACAGAATCCCACTTGATGTTATCGTCAAGGTGAACGAAGGAGGAATCACCCTCGAGGTCCACACTTGAAGGGATGCACGACAATGTCGGTATCGGGGGTGGTGTAGGAGGAATCACCCTCGCTTACCACGACCGGTAAACTAACCTACAAGGTTATCATCGGAAGTGCTGGCGAGGTATCACCCTCGGCACTCGATGGTAACCCAGTAGTGTCGAGCATTTAGGGGAAGTGACGTGCGGTGCCGGGGTCTGATCTTCGATCCCGATGATCGGGTCTTCTGATATCCAGCGGGGCAGTCGGGATCATGTGGGGGTCTCTGTCGGGTCTCTACCCAGCCTATTCTAAACAGTCTAGGATAACCAGCAAGGTAGCAAGGCAGGTTACAATAACAGGCTATGCAGCAGATATAGGAAACAGTAGCAGTAGCAGTTCTAATGCAAGCATAAGAGAGAAGAGAATAGGTGATATAGGCATGCTCAAAATGGGGGTGCTTGCCTGTCTGCTCTGGGGCAAGGGCAAGGTCTTCAGTGGTGTCGTCGGGGACGTAGTCGTACTCCGGAGCTGCGTCTGCCTCGGGAGCTATGCCAACGTCGGGGTCTAATCGAGAGAGAAGAGGGGGAAGAAACAGGTAAACATAATGCAGACATATGCCACACAGTGCGTGCTATGCTATGATGCAGTGCAGGGTTGCCTGAATATGCATCTAAGTCATTTTAGTTATTTTTAGGATTATCGCGGCATTTAATAACCGGAGTGCGTGCACTATTCATCTACCGGATTCGGGCCCGGAGTTACGAGTTCTTCTACGTAGGGGGTTCCAACAAAGAAACGGACGGCATGATCAAACTCGTCTCGTCGTTCTGAGCAAGTTTCATGTTTTAACTTTTTCGATCTGAGCTACGGTTTAAAAGATATGAATTTTCGAAGTTTATTTGAATTTCTGGAATTAATTTTATTTACAGAAAATGAATTATGACATCAGCATGATGTCATGCTGACATCAGCAAGTCAACATCGGCTATACAGGTCAAACCTGACATGAGGGTCCAGTGGGACCCACATGTCAGTCTCTGTTGGGCTAAATGTGGATTAATTAAACTAACAGAGCTAATTAGAGGGTGTGGGCCCCATATGTCAGTGTCTCATTTAGTTAATTAATTAATTTTCATTTATAAAATGTTTTATTCAAACTAAACAGTAGCCGGGCCCACATGTCAGTGGTCGTAGCTGCCACGTCAGCATAGTTGACTTGGTCAACTGGTCAACGCGGGCCCCTGGGCCCACGGGTCAGTGACCCAGGGCGACCCACGTGGCGGCCACGTCGGCGCCGGCGCCGGAGAATGCTTCGGCGAGCCAAAACTCGCGGCGGCACGCTTGGGAATGGCCGGAATTCGTGCTCCGGCCACCGTTTTGGACGCGGTCGGGCGTGTTCGATCGGGAAGAAGCTGCCGCATCGATCTATGATGGTCTCGCTGACTGAAACGGACAGAGTCGATGGCGGCGTCGACCGCGGCGGCGCCGGAGTTCGGCTAACGATGGTTCGGGCGACGCGGGGCACGGTAGGAGCCGTGGATGGTCGTGTTCGACTCGCGGGAGTGCGGTGAGTGCAGCGGTGAGCTCGGACGCGAGCTTGCGCGGCCGTGGCCACGGTGGCGCCATGGCCGGCGGCGGGGAGCTCTCGGGCTCGGCGGAAATGACGGCTACGGCGACGGAATCAAGCGGGGCAGAGAGGGGAACGGCACGCACGCTCACCTAGGAGGCACACGGGGCCCGTTGGAAGCTTAGGAGCTGCAGATCGACGACAGTTGCCGGCGAAGCTCCGGCGACCGAGAACGGGGAGCGGCTCGATCCGCGAGCCGTGGTGGCGTAGAGCTCGAGCTAGTAGTCGGAGAAGATGCAGAGGAGCAAGGCGGAGCGGATGCGCTCGATCTCAGGCGGTGACGACGACGACAGCGATGACCTCGAGCTCGACCATGGCGACGGCGGCTCGGCTAGTCACGGTGGGGAAGAAAACGAGAGGGAGAGGGGGAACTGGGTCGCTAGGGTTCGGGGAACGGGTGAAGGGGGTGTTGGTGCTGGCTTTAACGGCGTCGCGGGGCCGTCGGATGGGCGACAGCGCGGCCGGCGTCGGCGTGTCAGCACGCGCGAGCGACAACAGCGGGAGGAAGGAGATGGCCGCTTGGTGGGCTGGGCCGTCCAGCTGGGCTGTCAGACGCGGTGCTCGGCGGGGCCTGCCAGGTAAGCGGCTTCGGCCTTTTTCCATTTCTCTGTTTATTTCTGTTTCTGCAAATTTTCTTTTATTCTTTTCTGTTTTGAATTAGTTAGGTCTCTTTTGCTATTTTGTAAAATATGGGAATTGACCCAAATAATACAATGCGGTATTGCCTTTCACCAAAAATTGGTTTGAGCAAAGTTGGAATTCTTTTGGATTTGATTTAATTAAAATGATTTAAATAGTGCTATTTTGGGTGATGTTTCAAATGGTTTGAGCCATTTATCTAACTCCAAATATTTTGATGATGGTTTTACAAATGTCCTTGAATTATTTGCCATTCAGTGAACATTTTCCCAATAGTGTTTGATCAACTTTATTTTGCACTTATGAATTTGAGTTGATTTTCAGAATGGGGTTTGAATTATTTTGATTAACCACTATGATTAGGCACTGCAAATGATGACTTGGCAAGATTAGCAGTTGATCATAATGGCTATTACACAGGGGTGTTACAAGTTCTCCTCCTCTAAAAGAAATTCTCGTCACGAGAATTTAGGAGGTAGAAGGAAAGAGTCCGGGATATTCTTCCCGAAGATGATCCTCGCGTTCCCAAGTGGCTTCATCTTCAGTGTGATTCGACCACTGCACTTTCAGGAACTTGGTTGTCTTCTGACGAGTTCGACGTTCAGCTTCATCAAGGATGCAGATCGGATGCTCCTTATATGAAAGATCATCTTGCAGTTGAAGCATCTCGTGATCCACTGCGCGATGCGGAGATTCCTTGAAGCACTTGCGAAGTTGCGACACGTGGAAGACATCATGAATATGAGATAACTGTGGCGGCAACTCCAATTTATAAGCCACCTGTCCAGGTCTGGCAACTATGCGGAAAGGACCAATATAGCGAGGAGCTAGCTTGCCCTTGATTCCGAAACGACGGGTGCCCTTCATCGGAGTGACACGAAGATAAGCTTGATCACCTGGTTGATAAGTCAGACACCATCGCTTGCGATCATAATTGCTCTTTTGGCGGTCTTGAGCCGCCTTGAGATTTTCTCGGACGATGCGGACTTGCTCTTCAGCGTGTTGAATAATGTCCGGTCCAACTAGAGGTCGTTCCCCAGTTTCTGACCAATTCAGAGGGGTTCGACACTTACGTCCGTATAACACTTCGAATGGAGCCATCTTCAAGCTGGCTTGATAGCTGTTATTATAAGAGAATTCGGCAAACGGGAGAGATTCTTCCCACTTCTTACCGAATGATATAACACAAGCGCGAAGCATATCTTCAAGCACTTGATTAACGCGCTCAACTTGGCCTTGGGATTGAGGATGATAAGCTGAACTCCAAGTAATGTGAGTTCCCATAGCTTCTTGAAAACTCTCCCAGAACTTGGACGTGAAAAGATTGCCACGGTCCGAACTAATCTCCTTCGGAATACCGTGGAGTGAAACGATTCTGGAGATATACAGTTCTGCTAGCTGACTAGCGGTGATAGTCTCCTTGACAGGTAGAAAATGAGCAACCTTGGAGAGTTGGTCGACGACGACAAGAATGGCATCGTGACCCTTCTGAGACTTGGGAAGACCAGTAATGAAATCCATCTGCACTTTATCCCACTTCCACAAAGGAATAGGGAGTGGTTGAAGAATTTCAGCAGGCTTCTGATGTTCTGCTTTCACGTGACGACATACGTCACATTCAGCAACATAGCGAGCGATGTCCTGCTTCATTCTAGAGCACCAGTACCTCTGTCGAAGATCGCGATACATCTTAGTGCTACCCGGATGGATAGATAGCGGTGTATCATGAGCCTCCTTCATGACCTTGTCAGTCATAAGCTCGAAGCGAGGTACTACAATGCGGTCTCTGAAATATAATGTTCCATCTTCAGCCATTGAGAAATCCCGGTACTTATCAAGGTGGAGCTCTTTCTTCATCAAGTCAATTTCAGCATCTTTGGCTTGCGCTTCTTTAACAGCCTTTAGAAGGTCTGGTTGTACCACAAGGTTATTAAGAGAACCTTGGGGAACAATCCGCAGATTCAGCTGAGTCAGTTCTGCGTGAAGACGAGGTTGAGCTCGCCTAACCATGAGGTTGTTGCCATATGACTTGCGGCTCAGGGCATCGGCCATTACATTAGCTTTGCCCGGGGTATAGGAAATACCGCAGTCATAATCCGTAATTGTTTCCAACCATCGTTGCTGTCGGAGATTAAGATCCGGTTGAGTGAACAAGTATTTCAAACTCTGATGATCGGTATAAATCTCACACCGATTACCCAGAAGGTAATGTCACCATAACTTTAATGCATAGATCACTGCAGCAAGTTCAAGATCATGCACTGGATAATTCTCTTCATGTGGACGCAACTGATGTGAAGCATACGCAATCACTCTTCGTTCTTGCATTAGGACACAGCCTAATCCCTGACGAGAGGCGTCGCAGTATATGACAAAGTCCTTGCGAGAATCAGGAGGAGCAAGCACTAGAGCAGAGGTAAGCTTGTCCTTGAGGGTCTGGAAGCTTTCCTGACACTTGTCTGTCCACTCAAATTTAACGCCTTTGTGGAGCAGATTAGTCAGGGGCTTGGCGATCTTGGAGAAGTTCTCGACGAATCGGTGACAATAACTGGCTAGACCGAGAAAGCTTCGGACTTGCTTGGCATTCTTCGGAGGAGTCCAGTCAAGGATAGCCTGAACACGCTCCGGGTTAACGGCAATACCATCCTTGGAAATAACATGTCCAAGGTAGGTCATTTCAGAAAGCCAAAATTCACACTTACAGAACTTGGCATATAGCTTGTGCTCTCGAAGTCTCTCCAGAACAAGGCGAAGATGCTCAGCATGTTCTTCCTTATTCTTCGAATATACCAGGATATCATCCAGATATACCACGACGAATTTGTCGAGGTAATCCATGAATATGTAATTCATCAGGCGGGAGAACGTAGCTGGAGCATTCGTCGGGCCAAATGACATGACGGTGTATTCATAGGAGCCATAACGAGTAACGAATGCAGTCTTTGGAATATCCTCTTCACGGACACGGATCTGGTGATAACCCAACCTCAAGTCGAGTTTAGAGAACACCGAAGATCCAGCAAGTTGATCATATAAGTCATTGATCCGGGGAAGCGGATATTTATTCTGAATGGTTGCCTGGTTGATAGGACGGTAATCTTGGACCACCCTATTCGTACAATCTTTCTTCTTGACAAAGAGAGACGGTGCTCCCCAGGCAGAGGAACTGGGATGGATGAAGCCCTTCCTAAGTGATTTGTCGATTTCTTCCTTAAGCTCAATAAGGTGGTGCGGTGGCATCTTGTAAGGACGCTTCGCAATAGGAGTGGTGCCAGGCTTCAAGTCGATGACGAACTCGACAGCTCTAGCAGGGGGTATTCCTGGAAGTTCTTCTGGAAAAACATCCAGGAAATCACAGACAACTGGGATGTTCTCTATCCTCTCAAGCGGAGAAGCATTCAACACATTCAAGGCATAAATTTGAGCCTCGGCGTTCTGAGTGATATGAGCATGGTAGTTCACCACCTCATTTGATGGGTGCAAGAGGTGGACAAGTTTGGTGGCACAATTGATTGAGGCATAGTGAGCCTTCAACCAATCCATTCCCAGAATAAGGTCAACCTTGGAAGATTTCAGAATAATGGGAAATGCCTGAAATTTCAACCGCTCAATCTCAATGGTGACTTCGGGGCTGAATAGGGTGGCTTGGCACTGGCCCGCAGGGGTGTTCACTGCTAACGGTTGATGCATTGTTTCACATTTAACGTCATGCATGAGTGCAAAATGTTCTGACATGAATGAATGCGATGCTCCTGAATCAAATAAAACAGATGCGGGTACTGAATTAACGAGAAGTGTACCCATCACAGTATCTGGTTGATTCGGAGCTTCAGACATGTTGACGTGATAGACCTGTCCACGGCCATAAGAAGGCCTGACATTGCTGTAGCGAGGCTGAGAATTCCCACGGCCATTACCACGGCCAGCAGAAGGAAGAGCCAACTGATTCTGCTTCTGAGAACAATCTCTAGCACGGTGACCTGGCTGGCCACACTTGAAGCATAGTCCATTGTCAGGACGAGGTGCATGTGACGACCCCGGCTTAATCGTGCACTAATCATACACGCAAATGCGCACGATCAAGCCTAAGGACTCACTTGAAGATATCACAACACAACTCTAAAACATAAAATAAAGTCATACAAGCTTAATATTACAAGCCAGGGCCTCGAGGGCTCGAATACAAGCTCGATGGCATACAAGCGTCAGCGGAAGCATTAGATATCTGAGTACAGATATATTACAGAGAGAGAGATAAGCCTTCACAGAGGCGGGGTAAAAATAAAAACTACGATCGAAAGGCGTAGGCCTCCTGCCCTGGACCCTCCGATCCTACTCCTGGTCGTCGAACGGCTCCTCGTAGTAGTAGTACTCGCCAGGCGGATAGTAGTACTGGTCGTCGGCTGGGGCTTCTGGCTCAGGGGCTCCGTCGTCTGGTGGCATCAAATGGAAAATGGGGGAAAAAGAAAATAAAGCAAACGTGAGTACTCATCCAAAGTACTCAGCAAGCAAGGATCTACACTACATATGCATCATTGTCAAAGGAATGGCTGTATATGTGGACTGGGCTGCAGAAATGCCAGAGTAGAGGGAGAAAGCCTAGTCCTATCGAAGACTAGCATCTTCAACAATCTTCGACAGTCTTGCAGCATCAGGAGAGAGCAGATGAACATAATGTAAAGTAGTAGTAGTAATATCATCAACCTCGACCTGAGATCCTTTCTCGACTCCCTGCGAGAAAGCAATCCCAGAGCCGTACTATCCAGTTCTCATATCAAGTTCTAGTTGTACCGATCGGGATACAACTCCGAGTGTCCGTTACCGTAGGACAGGCTATCGATAGAAGTTTCTTCCCTGCAGGGGTGCACCAACTTACCCACCACGCTCACTTAACTCTGGCCGGACATACTTTTCTGGGTCATGCCCGGCCTCGGCTAAGCAACACGCCGCAACCCGACCTAGGCTTATAAGAGAGGTCAGCACGCCGGACTAAACCTATGCCCCCAGGGGTCTTGGGCCATCGCCCCGGGAACTCCTGCACGTTACGGGGCCACCGAGAGCAGACCTAGCAACCCCTTATACAAGCGCGGTTGCGTTACCAGTCCAACTCGGCGTGCGCCGCTCCTTACTGACGTCAAACAAGCTTCGGCTGATGTGTACGACGCAGAACGCCCATACTATGCCCACGTGATGGTTAGTGCTATCGGGCCAGAGGCCCCCTCGGATCAAATATCCAAACCGTAGTGGATTAGGAGCGCGCGGAAACGAGCAGAGACTCACGATCGATGTGACCCTGTCGCCCCGTCTCGAGGACTTGCGGCAAGGGCTAAGAATGCCCGGCCACGCCTCGTAGTTATCTCGCGGGCACCATCCAGGTCAACCCGACTCCACATCACTTCGCGTTAAGCTCGCGCGGGTACCCCTCAGGGCCGACCCGTCTTTAGTATCATAGTTTAGTGCAAGTCATAATATCCAAGGTAACTGTGTGTCTGACACCGAAGGGAACCATGAGGAATCACCCTTGATGGAATTCCCGCTCGATGTTATCATCAAGGTGAACGAAGGAGGCATCACCCTCGAGGTCCACACTTGAGAGGTTGCGCGACGATGTCGTTATCGGGGGTGGTGTAGGAGGAATCACCCTCGCTTACCACGACCGAGTAACTAACCTACAAGGTTAACATCAGGAGTGCTGACGAGGTATCACCCTCGGCACTCGATGGTAACCCAGCAGTGTCGGCAACTAAGGGGAAGTGATGTGCGGTGCCATGGTCTAGTCTTCAATCCCGATGATCGGGTCTTCTGATGTCCAGCAGGGCAGTCGGGAGCAAGTGGGGGTCTCTGTCGTGTCTCTACCCATCCTATGCTAAACAGTTTAGGACAACAGGAATGTATCAAAAGTAGGTTACAAGTAAACAGGCTATGCAACAGAGTAGGATAGTAACAGCAGCAGTATCATCTAATGCAAGCATAAGAGGGGAGAGAATAGGCGATATCGGAATGCTCAAAATGGGGGTGCTTGCCTGTTTGCTCGGGGGCAAGGGCAAGGTCTTCAGTAGTATCGTCGGGGACGTAGTCGTACTCCTGTGCGGCGTCTGCCTCGGGAGCTACGTCAACGTCGGGGGCTACCGAGAGAGAAGAGGGGGAAGAAACAGGTAAACATAATGCAAACAAATGCAACACGGTGCGTGTGATGCTATGATGCAGTGTAGGGTTGCCTGAATATGCATCTAAGTCATTTTAGTTATTTTTAGAATTATTCTGGGATTTAATATCCGACGTGTGTGCACTATTCATCTGCCGGATTCGGGTCCGGAGTTACGAGTTCTTCTACGTAGGAGGTTCCGATGGAGAAACAGACGGCACGATCAGACTCGTCTCGTCGTTCTGAGCAACTTTCATGTTTTAACTTTTTCGATCCGAGCTATGGTTTAAAAGTTATTAATTTTTAAAGATTATTTGAATTTCTGGAATTATTTTATTTAACAGAAAATGAATTATGACGTCAGCATGACGCGCTGCTGACGTCAGCAAGTCAACAGGACGGTTGACCAGTCAAACCTGACATGTGGGTCCAGTGGGACCCACATGTCAGCCTCTGTTTCTTTATCCAGTGAATTAGTTTAATTACCAGGATTAATTAGGGGGGTGGACCCCACATGTCAGTGAGACATTAGGTTAATTAGTTTATTTTTATTTCTAATTTGTTTTAACTAATTAAACAGGAAGGTGGGGCCCGCCTGTCAGCGGCTGGGCCGGTCCAGTCAGCAAGGCTGACTGGTCAATTGGCCGGCCGGGCCCCTGGGACCCACGGGTCAGTGACCCAGGGGTGGGCCCCGCCTGTGCCACGTCAGCGGGGCCGGCGGCTGGTCGCCGGCGACCAAATTGCGCGGCGGCGCGTCGCCGGAGTTGGCCGGAATCGAGCTATAGGGCTCGGTTCGAGCCGGGCTTGGGTGCGTTCGAAAGCTGGCGTCCTCGCGCATCTAGTTGAGCCAACAGCCGGGCTCGGAGGTGGCCGGAACGTCGCCGGCGTTGAGCGAGGCGGACGTCCGAAGCTCGAGCTCGTCGGGTTCGACGTCCTAGCGCGCGGGCGACCTAACTAGCTAGCTGTGCGGGGCCTACGGCTCACAGGGAGCTCGCCGGAGGAGTCAAACGAGCTAGCAACAGCTCGGGAGCTTGGCTGCAGCGGCAATGGCGGCGGTGACTTTCGGGTCTCCGAGGTGCCGCGGCTACAGCGTGCAGACGGGCTACCAGAGAGGCCAGAGAGAGAGGGAGAGTGCTCACCGAGCGGCGCAAGGTGGCCCGTGTGAGGATTAGGAGCTGCAGGGGTCGAGGTCGCCGGAACCGCGCCGGAGATGCAGAAGAGGGGCGCGGCTCGATCCGCGCAACGTGGAGCTCCTCGGCCCCAATCAACGGCGCCCAAGGCCGTGGCAGTCCATGGCGATGGCGCAGGACATGGCAGAGCGGCAGGCAGGGCTCGGTGGCCGCGGGGACGAACGAGAACGGCGGCGGTGGCGCTCGGACGCCTCGGATCTGAGGAGGAAGGAGGCAGAGCGAGCGAGGGAGAGAGATGGGGAATGCCAGGGGAAGCCAGGGGGGTCGAGTGGCTCCGGCCTTATCTCCTCCTCCTCCCTGTAGCGTCGGTGGCGCCGCGGTGGCGCCGGCCGACTGGCGCGCGCGCGCGCGGCCACGGCGGGGACGACACGGGGAGGAGGGAGACGAGGTGGGCCTGCTGGGCCGCGACTCGGGGCACTGTGCACTAAGGCCCAGTGCACAGTGTCCCGCTTTTGATTTCCTGTTTTAGCTTCTCCATTTTCTTTTATCCTTTTCTGTTTCAAAATGTTTAGGGCACTTGTGCACTTTCGAAAAATGTGGGAGTTGGCCCAAATATTGCAATGCAATATTAGCTCTCACCAAAAAGTGGTTTGGACAGTTTTGGAGTTCATTTGAATCTGCAATGATTTTAAATGAATTAATATTGCTGTTTTGGGTGCTGTTTCATCTTGTTTGACTCATCAATCATATTCCAAAAATGTTGGTTATGATTTTGCCATGACCACTGGATTATTTGCTAATTAAATAACATTTCTCCAGCAGAGTTTGATCAACTTCAATTTGCACTTTGGAATTTAATTTGATTTTCAGATTTGAATTTGAATTGGATTATTAACCCAAGTGACTAGGCAAAGCAAATGATGATGACATGGCATTATTAGCAGTTGATCACTGTGGTCATTACAAGGGGTGTTACAAATTCTCCTCCTCTAAAAGAAATTCTCGTCCCGAGAATTTAGGAGGTAGAAGGAAAAAGTCCGGGATATTCTTCCCGAAGATGATCCTCACGTTCCCAAGTGGCTTCATCTTCAGTATGATTCGACCATTGCACTTTTAGGAACTTGGTCGTCTTCTGACGAGTACGACGCTCAGCTTCGTCGAGGATGCGGATTGGATGCTCCTTATAGGAAAGATCATCTTGTAGCTCGAGCATCTCATGATCCACTGCACGGTGCGGGGATTCCTTGAAGCACTTACGGAGTTGCGACACGTGGAAGACATCATGAATATGGGAGAATTGCGGTGGCAACTCCAATTTATATGCCACATGTCCACGTCTAGCCACGATGCGGAAAGGACCAATATAGCGAGGAGCTAGCTTGCCCTTGATTCCGAAACGACGGGTGCCCTTCATTGGAGTGACACGAAGATAGGCTTGATCACCAGGTTGATAGATCACACCCCATCGCTTGCGATCATATTTACTCTTCTGACGGTCTTGAGCTGCTTTGAGATTCTCCCGGACAATTCGGACTTGTTCTTCGGCATGCTGAATAATGTCCGGTCCAACAAGAGGTCGTTCCCCGGTTTCTGACCAATTCAGAGGGGTTCGACATTTACGACCATAAAGAACCTCAAATGGGGCCATTTTTAAGCTGGCTTGATAACTGTTGTTATAAGAGAACTCGGCATACGGGAGAGATTCCTCCCATTTCTTACCGAAGGATATAACACAGGCTCGAAGCATGTCTTCAAGCACTTGATTAACGCGCTCAACTTGGCCTTGGGATTGGGGATGATAAGCTGAACTCCAGGTAATATGAGTTCCCATTGCTTTCTGGAAACTTTCCCAGAAATGGCTAGTGAAAATACTGCCACGGTCTGAACTGATTTCCTTGGGAATACCATGGAGTGAAACAATTCTGGAGATATATAGCTCTGCTAACTGACTAGCAGTAATAGTCTCCTTAACTGGCAGAAAGTGTGCAACCTTGGAAAGTTGGTCAACGACGACAAGAATAGCATCGTGACCCTTCTGAGACTTGGGAAGACCAGTGATGAAGTCCATTTGCACTTTATCCCACTTCCATAGAGGAATAGGGAGCGGTTGCAGAATTCCAGCAGGTTTCTGATGTTCTGCCTTCACGCGACGACAAACGTCACACTCGGCAACATAACGAGCAATATCCTGCTTCATCCTAGACCACCAGTACCTTTGACGAAGATCTCGATACATTTTGGTACTACCCGAATGGATAGACAGCGGTGTATCATGGGCCTCCTTCATGACTTTGTCAGTCATCAGCTCGAAGCGAGGTACTACGATGCGGTCTCTGAAATATAATGTACCATCTTCAGCAACTGAGAAATCCCGATACTTAGCAAGGTGAAGCTCCTTCTTCATCAAGTCAATTTCAGCATCTTTGGCTTGCGCTTCTTTAACAGCCTTCAGAAGGTCTGGCTGTACCACAAGGTTATTAAGAGAACCCTAGGGAACAATTCGCAGATTCAGCTGAGTCAGTTCTGCGTGAAGACGAGGTTGAGCTTGCCTAACCATGAGGTTGTTGCAATATGACTTGCGACTCAGGGCATCGGCCATTACATTAGCTTTGCCCGGGGTATAAGAAATACCGCAGTCATAATCCGCAATAGCTTCTAACCATCGTTGTTGTCGGAGATTAAGATCCGGTTGAGTGAATAAGTATTTCAGACTTTGGTGATCGGTATAAATTTCACACCGATTACCCAGAAGGTAGTGTCGCCATAACTTCAATGCATACATCACTGCTGCAAGTTTAAGATCATGCACTGGATAATTCTCTTCATGTGGACGCAATTGACGTGAAGCATATGCAATTACTCTCCGCTCTTGCATTAGGACGCAGCCTAATCCCTGACGAGAGGCGTCGCAATATATGACAAAGTCCTTGCGAGAATCAGGAGGAGCAAGCACTGGAGCAGAAGTGAGCTTGTCCTTGAGGGTTTGGAAACTTTCCTGACACTTGTCTGTCCACTCAAACTTAACGCCTTTGTGGAGCAGATTAGTCAGGGGCTTGGCGATCTTGGAGAAGTTCTCGACGAATCGGCGACAATAGCTGGCTAGACCGAGAAAGCTTCGGACCTGCTTGGCATTCTTCGGAGGAGTCCAGTCAAGGATAGCCTGAACACGCTCCGGGTTAACGGCAATACCGTCCTTGGAAATCACATGTCCAAGGTAGGTCACTTCAGGAAGCCAGAATTCGCATTTAGAGAACTTGGCATATAATTGGTGCTCTCGAAGTCTCTCCAGAACTAGTCGAAGGTGCTCAGCATGTTCTTCTTTGTTCTTCGAATAAACCAGAATATCATCCAGATATACCACGACGAATTTGTCGAGGTAGTCCATGAATATATAATTCATTAAGCGGGAGAAGGTAGCGGGAGCATTCGTCAGACCAAATGACATGACAGTGTACTCGTATGAGCCATAACGAGTAACGAATGCAGTCTTCGGAATATCCTCTTCGCGAACACGGATCTGGTGATAACCCAACCTCAAGTCGAGTTTAGAAAACACCGAAGATCCAGCGAGTTGGTCATATAAATCGTTGATCCGGGGAAGTGGATATTTATTCTGAATGGTTGCCTGGTTGATAGGACGATAATCTTGAACCAGACGGTTAGTTCCATCCTTCTTCTTAACAAAGAGAGAAGGTGCTCCCCAAGCAGAGGAACTAGGGCGGATGAAACCCTTCCTTAAAGATTTATCAATTTCCTCCTTAAGCTCGATGAGGTGGTGCGGAGGCATCTTGTAGGGACGCTTCGCAATAGGAGTGGTGCCAGGCTTCAAGTCGATGACGAACTCGACAGCTCTAGCAGGGGATATTCCTGGAAGTTCTTCTGGAAAAACATCCGGGAAGTCACAGACAACTGGGATAGTCTCAATCCCATCAAGCGGAGAAGCATTCAACGCATTCAAGGCATAAATTTGAGCCTCGGCGTTCTGAGTGATATGAGCATGGTAATTCACCATCTCATTCGAGGGGTGCAAGAGGTGAACAACTTTGGTGGCACAATTGATTGAGGCATAGTGGGCCTTCAACCAATCCATTCCCAGAATAAGGTCAATCTTGGACGATTTCAGAATAATGGGAGACGCACTGAACTCCAACTCTTCGATTTCAACGGGAACATTATAGCTAACTGCAAAGGTTCGGCAACCACCCGCGGGGGTGTGTACCAATAAGGGTGTGTTCATGTATTCGCATTTAATGTCATGCATGCGTGCAAAATGTTCTGACTTGAAGGAATGCGATGCTCCTGAATCAAATAAAACAGATGCTGGTACTGAATTAACGAGAAGTGTACCCATCACAGTATCTGGTTGATCTGGAGCTTCAGACATGTTGACGTGGTAGTACTGCCCACGACCATAAGAAGGTCTGGCATTATTGTTGCGCTGCTGAGGAATACCACGGCCAATTCCACGTCCAGCAGAAGGGAGAGCTAGTTGATTCTGATTCTGAGAACAGTCTCTAGCACGGTGACCTGGCTTGCCACACTTGAAGCATAGCCCGCTGTCAGGACGAGGTGCTGGAGCTCGAGGTGCTGGAGTTGGCAGAGGCTGTCTCGGTGGTGGAGGTGGCAGACGTGGTGCAGCATAAGAAGGTCTGTTCGCAGGAGCTGCTGAACGGAACATGCCTTTGGGGAACCAGATGCGTCGCTTCTGGGATGACGAGCCCGAAGATGAGCCCGACTCACGGGTGCGTCTGGACGCTTCCTTGTGCTTCTTAAGTCCAGTTTCAACCATGATGGCCTTATTCACCAAGGTGGCGAAATTAGGATAATCTTGAACAAGAAGGGCTAACTGAATGTCATGGTGCAGTCCTTCACGAAACTTCTCCTGTCTGCGTTCATCAGTAGGAATGTCCTCTTCAGCGTAACGAGATAAGTCTAGAAACTCGCGCTGATAGACTTCCACAGTCTTGTTGCCCTGAACAAGATTACGGAACTCGGCCTTCTTCCGAGCTATGACAGCTTGAGGAATGTAGCGGGCACGGAATGCAATCTTGAATTCTGCCCAAGTGACGACAGTACCAGGCGGCAGAGTCTGTCAGTGAGTGGCCCACCATTGGGCTGCGGGACCCTTAAGAAGATATGTCGCAAAAGTGACATAGTTAATTTCGGCGACACTAGCAGACTCCATCTCATGGGAGATGTCACGCAGCCAGTCATCGGCATCCAATGGGTTGACTGTGTTGCGGAAGAAGGATGGGCTGAGCCGCATAAATTCTGGCAAAGTGATGGAAAAAGGCTGCTGATTAGCATCAGGACGAGGGAATTGCTGCATAATCCCCGTCATAAACTGGCGGTTGAGTTCAAACTGTTGCATCATCGCTGCCATGTAATCAGGTGGTGGCGGCGGTGGCGGGTTGTTGTCAGCCATCCTGCTATTCCAACAGGGGTATTTCAGCGATAGCTTATGCAAGTGTTTAACAATAAACATGAGGTAACTCGACATTATTGAAAGAGTGCAATAGATGCTAGAAGTAGTCATTAAGACGTACAGATCCATACATAGTCGGTTACATTCAGGCAGCATAACGGCGCAAATTGAAAAGCTAGACATGCTAGGCGGCGCGCAGGCACGCGGTAAGGAAGTACACAACGGGACATAGCAAAGGCTACATCAGCGTCGGAGAAAACCACTGAAACGGGGTAACTGCAAGTGCGGACGATGGACGTTCGTCGCAGAAGGATCCTGCGCTCCATGGGCACTCTGATGCAGAACCCGGTCTCGAGAAGAAAGAAGAGGTCCACGTGCAGGCGTGTGACCTCCCACAGCAGGCCAGACGATGCCTGATGGCATCTTAGTCCTGCTCGGGTAAAGAATGTACTCCGGATGCATCCCTGCACGAACAGCTGGTAGCAACTGTGTCATAGCCTCGTAGTAGCGTGCTCGAGTGGCAAACAACTCAACAGCAAGTGCACGAACAGTGCGATCCAAAGCCTGAGTGCACTGAATCAGAACCTGCGGGTCGTAGCGTCGAGACTCGTACGGGGCACAGATAGCTGTGTAAAATCCAGTAGCATCTCCAACAGGTGCATACGGAATGTACCGAAACACAGTATCATCCAAGTTAGCACTGTGCTCTCCTCGGAGACGTGCGACAGCAGAGTAGGCGGCATCATGTACTGCCATCTCAATCGTCACGCCTAATCCATGAAAAAGGTGTAGCTCGGTGTCTGAGTTGTTCTGCTGATCATAAATCCGAACTTCAGCATAGTACTGTTCCTGGTTGAACTCACGATAAACCTCATAGACCATGTACTCGGGGCACCAGCGGTATCCCAGCCTGATCAAGAGGGCGATCAGAACAGCTGGAAACCCAGGGACGTCTCGAGCACAGGTGCGAAGCACGAGCTGCGTCGTAGGACGAGGGGGAAACAGTCGATCCATCTGAAATAAGAAGTTCAGGATTGTCATAAGACATTGAGAAATATAACAGATCTCAAAAGGAAAGGTTAAACAAAACAATGGAAAGGAAATGATTATCAGACTAATCAGATCAATGACAGGGAAATCGCACTGAATCCAGCTCTCCGGGTGGATAGAATTAACGAGATCCTAAATGTCGGTGTTAGTAAATTTTATTAAACCCGAATAGATGAGAGATTAGAATCCCAGAGTAAAGACGAGGAATAAAAGATCCTAATACCACCCAGTTGGCGACGTGGGCCCGTAAGCCACACAGCCAAGTTAGTAAAACAATTTTTGACCACTAGACTCAACTTCGGCCAAGGAATTGGGAAGGGGGATTCCTAGAGGCAGTCGGCTCTGATACCAACCTGTGACGACCCCGGCTTAATCGTGCACTAATCATACACGCAAATGCGCACGATCAAGCCTAAGGACTCACTTGAAGATATCACAACACAACTCTAAAACATAAAATAAAGTCATACAAGCTTAATATTACAAGCCAGGGCCTCGAGGGCTCGAATACAAGCTCGATGGCATACAAGCGTCAGCGGAAGCATTAGATATCTGAGTACAGATATATTACAGAGAGAAAGAGATAAGCCTTCACAGAGGCGGGGTAAAAATAAAAACTACGATCGAAAGGCGTAGGCCTCCTGCCCTGGACCCTCTGATCCTACTCCTGGTCGTCGAACGGCTCCTCGTAGTAGTAGTACTCGCCAGGCGGATAGTAGTACTGGTCGTCGGCTGGGGCTTCTGGCTCAGGGGCTCCGTCGTCTGGTGGCATCAAATGGAAAATGGGGGAAAAAGAAAATAAAGCAAACGTGAGTACTCATCCGAAGTACTCAGCAAGCAAGGATCTACACTACATATGCATCATTGTCAAAGGAATGGCTGTATATGTGGACTGGGCTGCAGAAATGCCAGAGTAGAGGGGGAAAGCCTAGTCCTATCGAAGACTAGCATCTTCAACAATCTTCGACAGTCTTGCAGCATCAGGAGAGAGCAGATGAACATAATGTAAAGTAGTAGTAGTAATATCATCAACCTCGACCTGAGATCCTTTCTCGACTCCCTGCGAGAAAGCAATCCCATAGCCGTACTATCCAGTTCTCACCACATGTTCTAGTTGTACCGATCGGGATACAACTCCGAGTGTCCGTTACCGTAGGACAGGCTATCGATAGAAGTTTCTTCCCTGCAGGGGTGCACCAACTTACCCACCACGCTCACTTAACTCTGGCCGGACACACTTTTCTGGGTCATGCCCGGCCTCGGCTAAGCAACACGCCGCAACCCGACCTAGGCTTATAAGAGAGGTCAGCACGCCGGACTAAACCTATGCCCCCAGGGGTCTTGGGCCATCGCCCCGGGAACTCCTGCACGTTACGGGGCCACCGAGAGCAGACCTAGCAACCCCTTATACAAGCGCGGTTGCGTTACCAGTCCAACTCGGCGTGCGCCGCTCCTTACTGACGTCAAACAAGCTTCGGCTGATGTGTACGACGCAGAACGCCCATACTATGCCCACGTGATGGTTAGTGCTATCAGGCCAGAGGCCCCTCGGATCAAATATCCAAACCGTAGTGGATTAGGAGCGCGCGGAAACGAGCAGAGACTCACGATCGATGTGACCCCGTCGCCCCGTCTCGAGGACTTGCGGCAAGGGCTAAGAATGCCCGGCCACGCCTCGTAGTTATCTCGCGGGCACCATCCAGGTCAACCCGACTCCACATCACTTCGCGTTAAGCTCGCGCGGGTACCCCTCAGGGCCGACCCGTCTTTAGTATCGTGGTTCATAGTCAAGTCATAATATCCAAGGTAACTGTGTGTCGAACACCGAAGGGAACCATGAGGAATCACCCTCGATGGAATTCCCGCTCGATGTTATCATCAAGGTGAACGAAGGAGGAATCACCCTCGAGGTCCACACTTGAGAGGTTGCGCGACGATGTCGTTATCGGGGGTGGTGTAGGAGGAATCACCCTCGCTTACCACGACCGAGTAACTAACCTACAAGGTTAACATCAGAAGTGCTAACGAGGTATCACCCTCGGCACTCGACGGTAACCCAGCAGTGTCGGCAACTAAGGGGTAGTGATGTGCGGTGCCAGGGTCTGGTCCTCAATCCCGATGATCGGGTCTTCTGATATCCAGCAGGGCAGTCGGGATCAAGTGGAGGTCTCTGTCGTGTCTCTACCCAGCCTATAATAATCAGTCTAGGATAACCAGTAAGGTAACAAAGCAGGGTACAATAATCAGGCTATGCAGCAGATATAGGAAAACAGTAGCAGTAGCAGTTCTAATGCAAGCATAAGAGAGAAGGGAATAGGCGATATAGGCATGCTCAAAATGGGGGTGCTTGCCTGTTTGCTCGGGGGCAAGGGCAAGGTCTTCAGTAGTATCGTCGGGGACGTAGTCGTACTCCTGTGCGGCGTCTGCCTCGGGAGCTACATCAACGTCGGGGTCTATCGAGAGAGAAGAGGGGGAAGAAACAGGTAAACATAATGCAAACAGATGCAATACGGTGCGTGTGATGCTATGATGCAGTGCAGGGTTGCCTAATTATGCATCTAAGTCATTTTAGTTATTTTTAGAATTATTCTGGGATTTAATATCCGACGTGTGTGCACTATTCATCTGCCGGATTCGGGTCCGGAGTTACGAGTTCTTCTACGTAGGAGGTTCCGATGGAGAAACAGACGGCACGATCAGACTCGTCTCGTCGTTCTGAGCAACTTTCATGTTTTAACTTTTTCGATCCGAGCTATGGTTTAAAAGTTATTAATTTTTAAAGATTATTTGAATTTCTGGAATTATTTTATTTAACAGAAAATGAATTATGACGTCAGCATGACGCGCTGCTGACGTCAGCAAGTCAACAGGACGGTTGACCAGTCAAACCTGACATGTGGGTCCAGTGGGACCCACATGTCAGCCTCTGTTTCTTTATCCAGTGAATTAGTTTAATTACCAGGATTAATTAGGGGGGTGGACCCCACATGTCAGTGAGACATTAGGTTAATTAGTTTATTTTTATTTCTAATTTGTTTTAACTAATTAAACAGGAAGGTGGGGCCCGCCTGTCAGCGGCTGGGCCGGTCCAGTCAGCAAGGCTGACTGGTCAATTGGCCGGCCGGGCCCCTGGGACCCACGGGTCAGTGACCCAGGGGTGGGCCCCGCCTGTGCCACGTCAGCGGGGCCGGCGGCTGGTCGCCGGCGACCAAATTGCGCGGCGGCGCGTCGCCGGAGTTGGCCGGAATCGAGCTATAGGGCTCGGTTCGAGCCGGGCTTGGGTGCGTTCGAAAGCTGGCGTCCTCGCGCATCTAGCTGAGCCAACAGCCGGGCTCGGAGGTGGCCGGAACGTCGCCGGCGTTGAGCGAGGCGGACGTCCGAAGCTCGAGCTCGTCGGGTTCGACGTCCTAGCGCGCGGGCGACCTAACTAGCTAGCTGTGCGGGGCCTACGGCTCACAGGGAGCTCGCCGGAGGAGTCAAACGAGCTAGCAACAGCTCGGGAGCTTGGCTGCAGCGGCAATGGCGGCGGTGACTTTCGGGTCTCCGAGGTGCCGCGGCTACAGCGTGCAGACGGGCTACCAGAGAGGCCAGAGAGAGAGGGAGAGTGCTCACCGAGCGGCGCAAGGTGGCCCGTGTGAGGATTAGGAGCTGCAGGGGTCGAGGTCGCCGGAACCGCGCCGGAGATGCAGAAGAGGGGCGCGGCTCGATCCGCGCAACGTGGAGCTCCTCGGCCCCAATCAACGGCGCCCAAGGCCGTGGCAGTCCATGGCGATGGCGCAGGACATGGCAGAGCGGCAGGCAGGGCTCGGTGGCCGCGGGGACGAACGAGAACGGCGGCGGTGGCGCTCGGACGCCTCGGATCTGAGGAGGAAGGAGGCAGAGCGAGCGAGGGAGAGAGATGGGGAATGCCAGGGGAAGCCAGGGGGGTCGAGTGGCTCCGGCCTTATCTCCTCCTCCTCCCTGTAGCGTCGGTGGCGCCGCGGTGGCGCCGGCCGACTGGCGCGCGCGCGCGCGGCCACGGCGGGGACGACACGGGGAGGAGGGAGACGAGGTGGGCCTGCTGGGCCGCGACTCGGGGCACTGTGCACTAAGGCCCAGTGCACAGTGTCCCGCTTTTGATTTCCTGTTTTAGCTTCTCCATTTTCTTTTATCCTTTTCTGTTTCAAAATGTTTAGGGCACTTGTGCACTTTCGAAAAATGTGGGAGTTGGCCCAAATATTGCAATGCAATATTAGCTCTCACCAAAAAGTGGTTTGGACAGTTTTGGAGTTCATTTGAATCTGCAATGATTTTAAATGAATTAATATTGCTGTTTCGGGTGCTGTTTCATCTTGTTTGACTCATCAATCATATTCCAAAAATGTTGGTTATGATTTTGCCATGACCACTGGATTATTTGCTAATTAAATAACATTTCTCCAGCAGAGTTTGATCAACTTCAATTTGCACTTTGGAATTTAATTTGATTTTCAGATTTGAATTTGAATTGGATTATTAACCCAAGTGACTAGGCAAAGCAAATGATGATGACATGGCATTATTAGCAGTTGATCACTGTGGTCATTACAAGGGGTGTTACAGTGCAGGAGCTCGAGGTGCTGGAGCTTGCAGAGGCTGCCTTGGTGGTGGAGGAGGCAGACGCGGTGCAGCATATGAAGGCCTGTACACTAGGGCTGCTGGACGGTACATGCTCTGAGGTATCCAGATGCGGCACTTCTGGGAAGACGAGCCCGAAGATGAGCCCGCCTCACGGGTGCTTCTGGTTGCTTCCTTGTGTTTCTTCAGACCAGTTTCAACCATGATAGCCTTATTCACCAAAGTGGCGAAATCAGGATAGTCTTGGACAAGCAGAGTTAACTGAATATCATGATGCAGCCCTTCACAGAATTTCTCTTGCCTTCGGTCATCAGTGGGAACGTCCTCTTCAGCATAGCGAGACAAGTCAAGAAACTCGCGCTGATAAACTTCCACAGACTTGTTACCTTGAACGAGACTACGGAACTCGGCCTTCTTCCGGGCTATGACAGCTTGAGGAATGTAGCGGGCACGGAAAGCAATCTTGAATTCTGCCCAAGTGACGATGGTACCAGGTGATAGGGTCTGTCGGTGAGTGGCCCACCATTGAGATGCGGGACCCTTCAGAAGGTATGTCGCAAAGGTGACCTAATTAGTCGGGGCGACATCGGCAAACTCCATCTCATAGGAGATGTCACGCAGCCAGTCATCGGCATCCAGCGGGTTGACTGTGTTGTGAAAGAACGACGGGTTGAGCCGCATAAATTCCGGCAAGGTGATGGAAGGTGGCGGCTGGTCGGCATTGGGACGGGGGAATTGCTGCATAATCCCCGTCATGAACTGACGATTGAGTTCAAACTGTTGCATCATTGCTGCCATATAGTCAGGAGGTGGCGGCGGAGGTGGATTGTTGTCACCCATCCTGCTAATTCAACAGGGGTAGTTTAGCAGTAGCCACGGCGAGTGTTTAGTAACAAACATGATGTAACACGACAGAATTTAAGTAGTACAGCAGATGCTTAATAGTAGTCATTAAGTCATACAGATCCATACAGAGTCGGTTACATTCGGGCAGCATAACGACGCAAATTCAAAAGCTAGACATACTAGGCGGCGCGCAGGCTCGCGGTAAGGAAGTACACAACGAGACATAGCAAAGGCTACATCAACGTCGGAGAAAACCACTGAAACGGGGAAACTGCAAGTGCGGACGACGGACGTTCGTCGCAGAAGGATCCTGCACTCCATGTGCACTCTGATGCAGAACCCGGTCTCGAACTGAAAGAAGAGGTCCACGTGCAGGCGTGTGACCTCCCACAGCAGGCCAATCGATCCCTGATGGCATCTCGGTCCTGCTCGGATAAAGAATGTGCTCCGGATGTATCTCTGCACGAACAGCTGGTAGCAACTGCGTCATAGCCTCGTAGAGTCGTGCTCGAGTGGCAAACAACTCGACAGCAAGAGCGCGAACAGTGCGATCCAGAGCCTGAGTACAGTGAATCAGAACTCGTTGATCGTAGCGACGAGGCTCGTACGGGGCACAGACAGCTGTGTAGTATCCAGTAGCATCTCCAGTAGGGACATATGGAATGTACCGATACTCAGAAGCATCCAAGCTGGTGCTGTGCTCTCCTCGGAGACGTGCGACAGCAGAGTAGGCGGCATCATGAACTGCCATCTCAATCGTCACGCCAATACCGTGAAAACAGTGTAGCTCAGTGTCAGAGTCATCCTGCTGATCGTAGATGCGAACATCAGCGTAGTACTGCTCCTGGTTGAACTCACGATAAACCTCGTAGACCATGTACTCGGGGCACCAGCGGTATCCCAGCCTGATCAAGAGGGCGATCAGAACAGCTGGAAACCCAGGGACGTCTCGAGCCCAGGTGCGAAGCACAAGCTGCGTCGTAGCGCGAGGTGGAAACAGACGGTCCATCTGAAACAGAGAAGATTCAGGATTGTCATATGACCATGAGAAATATATCAGACTTCGGAAAGAAAGGTTAAACAAAACAATGGAAAGGAAAATGATTATCAGACTAATCAGATCAATGACAGGGAAATCGCACTGATATCCAGCTCTCCGGATGGTTGGAATTATCGAGATCCTAAGTGTCGGTGTTAGAAATTTTATTAAACCCGAATAGAAGAGAGGTTAGAGTCCCAGAGTAAAGATCGAGGAATAAAATATCATTAGTACCACCCAGTTGGTGACGTGGGCCCGTAAGCCACACAACCAAGTTAGTAAAAATAGTTTTTGACGACTAGACTCAACTTCGGCCAAGGAATTGGATAAGGGAATTCCTAGAGGCAGTCAGCTCTGATACCAACCTGTGACGACCCCAGCTTAATCATGCACTATCCATACACGCAAATGCACACGATCAAGCCTAAGGACTCACTTGAAGATATCACAACACAACTCTAAAACATAAATAAAGTCATACAAGCTTTATATTACAAGCCAGGGCCTCGAGGGCTCGAATACATAGCTCGATGGCATACAAGCGTCAGCGGAAGCATTAGATATCTGGGTACAGATATATTACAGAACAGAGAGAGATAGGCCTTCACAGAGGCGGGGTAAAATAAAAATTACGATCGAAAGGTGTAGGCCTCCTGTCCTGGACCCTCCGATCCTACTCCTGGTCGTCAGTCGGCTCCTCGTAGTAGTAGTACTCGCCAGGCGGGTAGTAGTACTGGTCGTCGGCGGGAGCATCTGGCTCAGGGGCTCCGTCGTCTGGCGGCGACATATGGGTATGGGGAGAAAAAGAAAGTAAAGCAAACGTGAGTACTCATCCGAAGTACTCAGCAAGCAAGGATCTACACTACATATGCAACATTTTCAAAGGAGGGCTGAATATGTGGACTGGGCTGCAGAAATGCCAGAATAGAGGGGGAAAGCCTAGTCCTATCGAAGACTAGCATCTTCAGCATCTTCATCGGTCTTGCAGCATTAGAAGAGTGCAGATTACATAATGTAAAGTAGTAGTAGTAGTAGTATCATCAACCTCGACCTGAGATCCTTTCTCGACTCCCTACGAGAAAGCAATCCCAGAGCCGTACTATCCAGTTCATCACAAGTCATGTTCTAGTTGTACCGATCGGGATACAACTCTGAGTGTCCGTTACCGTAGGACAGGCTATCGATAGAAGTTTCTTCCCTGCAGGGGTGCACCAACTTACCCACCATGCTCGCTTAACTCCGGCCGGGCACACTTTCTGGGTCATGCCCGGCCTCGGCTAAGCAACACGCCGCAACCCGACCGAATACCTAACAGAGAGGTCAGCACGCCGGACTAAACCTATGCGCCCAGGGGTCTTGGGCCTTCGCCCCGGGAACTCCTGCATGTTGCGTACGTGGCCGAAAGCAGACCTAGCAACCCCTTAATACAAGCGCGGTTGCGTTCCCAGTCCTATTCGGCGCGCGCTGCTCAGTCGCTGACGTCCATTAAGCTCCGGCTGAAGTATACGACGCAGAACGCCCATACCATGCCCACGTGATGGTTAGTGCTATCGGGCCAGAGGCCCCTCGGATCAAATATCCAAACCGTAGTGGATTAGGAGCGCGCGGTAACGAGCAGAGATTCACGATCGATGTGACCCCGTCGCCCCGTCTCGTGGACTTGCGGCAAGGGCTAAGAATGCCCGGCCACGCCTCGTAATTATCTCACGGGCACCTCTCAGGTCAACTCGACTCCACGTCACTTCGCAATATGCTCGCGCGGGTACCCCTCAGGGCCGACCCGTCTTTAGTGTCATGGTTTTAGTGTTCAGTCACAGTAATCTAAGTATCCGTGTGTCTGACACCAAGGGAATCCTGAGGAATCACCCTCGACGGAATCCCACTTGATGTTATCGTCAAGGTGAACGAAGGAGGAATCACCCTCGAGGTCCACACTTGAAGGGATGCACGACAATGTCGGTATCGGGGGTGGTGTAGGAGGAATCACCCTCGCTTACCACGACCGGTAAACTAACCTACAAGGTTATCATCGGAAGTGCTGGCGAGGTATCACCCTCAGCACTCGATGGTAACCCAGTAGTGTCGAGCATTTAGGGGAAGTGACGTGCGGTGCCGGGGTCTGATCTTCGATCCCGATGATCGGGTCTTCTGATATCCAGCGGGGCAGTCGGAATCAAGTGGGGGTCTCTGTCGGGTCTCTACCCAGCCTATTCTAAACAGTCTAGGATAACCAGCAAGGTAGCAAGGCAGGTTACAATAACAGGCTATGCAGCAGATATAGGAAACAGTAGCAGTAGCAGTTCTAATGCAAGCATAAGAGAGAAGAGAATAGGTGATATAGGAATGCTCAAAATGGGGGTGCTTGCCTGTCTGCTCTGGGGCAAGGGCAAGGTCTTCAGTGGTGTCGTCGGGGACGTAGTCGTACTCCGGAGCTGCGTCTGCCTCGGGAGCTACGCCAACGTCGGGGTCTAATCGAGAGAGAAGAGGGGGAAGAAACAGGTAAACATAATGCAGACATATGCCACACAGTGCGTGCTATGCTATGATGCAGTGCAGGGTTGCCTGAATATGCATCTAAGTCATTTTAGTTATTTTTAGGATTATCGCGGCATTTAATAACCGGAGTGCATGCACTATTCATCTGCCGGATTCGGGCCCGGAGTTACGAGTTCTTCTACGTAGGGGGTTCCGACAAAGAAACGGACGGCACGATCAAACTCGTCTCGTCGTTCTGAGCAAGTTTCATGTTTTAACTTTTTCGATCTGAGCTACGGTTTAAAAGATATGAATTTTCGAAGTTTATTTGAATTTCTGGAATTAATTTTATTTACAGAAAATGAATTATGATGTCAGCATGATGTCATGCTGACATCAGCAAGTCAACAGCGGCTGTACAGGTCAAACCTGACATGTGGGTCCAGTGGGACCCACATGTCAGTCTCTGTTGGGCTAAATGTGGATTAATTAAACTAACAGAGCTAATTAGAGGGTGTGGGCCCCATATGTCAGTGTCTCATTTAGTTAATTAATTAATTTTCATTTATAAAATATTTTATTTAAACTAAACAGTAGCCGGGCCCACATGTCAGTGGTCATAGCTGCCACGTCAGCATAGTTGACTTGGTCAACTGGTCAACGCGGGCCCCTGGGCCCACGGGTCAGTGACCCAGGGCGACCCACGTGGCGGCCACGTCGGCGCCGGCGCCGGAGAATGCTTCGGCGAGCCAAAACTCGCGGCGGCGCGCTCGGGAATGGCCGGAATTCGTGCTCCGGCCACCGTTTTGGACGCGGTCGGGCGTGTTCGATCGGGAAGAAGCTGCCGCATCGATCTATGATGGTCTCGCTGACTGAAACGGACGGAGTCGACGGCGGCGTCGACCGCGGAGGCGCCGGAGTTCGGCTAACGATGGTTCGGGCGACGCGGGGCACGGTAGGAGCCGTGGATGGTCGTGTTCGACTCGCGGGAGTGCGGTGAGTGCAGCGGTGAGCTCGGACGCGAGCTTGCGCGGCCGTGGCCACGGTGGCGCCATGGCCGGCGGCGGGGAGCTCTCGGGCTCGGCGGAAATGACGGCTACGGCGACGGAATCAAGCGGGGCAGAGAGGGGAACGGCATGCACGCTCACCTAGGAGGCACACGGGGGCCCGTTGGAAGCTTAGGAGCTGCAGATCGACGACAGTTGCCGGCGAAGCTCCGACGACCGAGAACGGGGAGCGGCTCGATCCGCGAGCCGTGGTGGCGTAGAGCTCGAGCTAGTAGTCAGAGAAGATGCAGAGGAGCAAGGCGGAGCGGATGCGCTCGATCTCAGGCGGTGACGACGACGACAGCGACGACCTCGAGCTCGACCATGGCGACGGCGGCTCGGCTAGTCGCGGTGGGGAAGAAAACGAGAGGGAGAGGGGGAACTGGGTCGCTAGGGTTCGGGGAACGGGCGAAGGGGGTGTTGGTGCTGGCTTTAACGGCATCGCGGGGCCGTCGGATGGGCGACAGCGCGGCCGGCGTCGGCGTGTCAGCACGCGCGAGCGACAGCAGCGGGAGGAAGGAGATGGCCGCTTGGTGGGCTGGGCCGTCCAGCTGGGCTGTCAGACGCGGTGCTCGGCGGGGCCTGCCAGGTAAGCGGCTTCGGCCTTTTTCCATTTCTCTGTTTATTTCTGTTTCTGCAAATTTTCTTTTATTCTTTTCTGTTTTGAATTAGTTAGGTCTCTTTTGCTATTTTGTAAAATATGGCAATTGACCCAAATAATACAATGCGGTATTGCCTTTCACCAAAAATTGGTTTGAGCAAAGTTGGAATTCTTTTGGATTTGATTTAATTAAAATGATTTAAATAGTGCTATTTTGGGTGATGTTTCAAATGGTTTGAGCCATTTATCTAACTCCAAATATTTTGATGATGGTTTTACAAATGTCCTTGAATTATTTGCCATTCAATGAACATTTTCCCAATAGTGTTTGATCAACTTTATTTTGCACTTATGAATTTGAGTTGATTTTCAGAATGGGGTTTGAATTATTTTGATTAATCACTATGATTAGGCACTGCAAATGATATGACTTGGTAAGATTAGCAGTTGATCATAATGGCTATTACACAAGGGTGTTACACTGCGCCGGGGCTTATAAACAGGTGCTGGCGCATCTCGCCAAGCGAGGTGGGACTAAACTTGCCCTGCACCGTGCCTGCGCGAGCACCAGCCTTTAGTCGCGGTTGGAGCCACCAACCGCGACTAAAGGCCCCCCTTCCCGCCGCTCTGCCTGGCCAAAAGTGACCTTTAGTCGCGGTTGGTGGTTCCAACCGGGACTAAAGGTATCCGCATGTATATACGACACTTGGAAATTTTCACATCTCTCTCTGCTTCTTCTCGACGACGCGCGACCACTACGACAGAGGACGCCGCCAGGCTGCCGCCGTCGCCTGCCCCGACGTCGTATCGTCTCCCCCGACGCCGGAGCTCGTCCGGCCTCCTCACCGCGCGACGCGCCGCCGCCCGCGCCTCCTCCCCGTCAACGCCGCCCGCGCCTCCTCCCCCGGCCGAGCCCCGTCGACGCCGCCCGCGCCCTCCTCCCCGATCGAGCCTCGCAGTCGTCTCACCCCGCTGTGAGCTCGCCGCCCCTCGATCTCTGGCGATTTTTTTCATTTTTCGGAACTGTAATAGATATGCATGTTAAGAAATGGATGAATAAAAATGTTAGATTTTTTGTGTAGATGAATTAGTGTAGTATGTAAATTTTTTATGTACATGAATGCATGTTAGATGGATATAATTAGTGTTTAATTAGTATAGAATTTTTTTTATATAATGTTGTTTTTCTGTTTTTTAATGGATATATAGAAGTATGCTTAATTAGTGTTTCTTTTTCTGTTTTTTAATTTTATATAATGTTGTATATCATAGTATAGAAAAAATTTACATATAAAAAAGTTGCATAGGAAAAAGTTTACCATATATATATTTGTTAGAAGGACTATAAGTGGGAAAAGTTTCGGAATTTTTTGAGAAAGGAATATTATTAGGGTAGTTATAACCTAGGAATGAGACATTATAATTGAAAAGAGGATATTTTGCTCAAAATTTCCTAATTAAATGACATTGCATATATAGGAATTTTTTTCATAAGAATTTGTTCTCGACGTCAACGATGCCCGGCCCGCATCCTCGTCGTCGACTCGTTCGCGACGACGTCCTGCTTCAGAGGCGCCATGTCCGGGACTGGGCTCCGCCGGGCAGGCACTGGGAGGTGCTACCTTCAGGGGCGCGCAGCTTGGTGAGGAACCCGGCCCCGGGTCCCGTCGTCGACCCAGAGCTCCTTTGGTGGCGTTCGCGTGGGTCACTTTCAGTGCAGAGGCAGCCGGCCCCGCCGGAGGTGGTACGTCGCCGTGTCAGGGAGGAGGACGAGCACGTCCGTCGCTACATGGATGCGTTGGACGTCAGTTTCTTCAATACCTGGCAGGTTCTTCAGGAATCTCACCCAAGCTATGATCATGTGATCGTTCGTTCTCTTTGGGTATCCACCGCCCGCGCCTCAGGAACCGCGAGTGAACTAGATTCTTCGATAATATTCGATCTGTATTAGCTAGTGATGTTATATATATGATAATATTCGAGATGTATTAGTGATAATACTCGAGATGTATTCAAGATTATATTCGATAATATTCGAGATGATGTATTCGAGATTATATTATTCGATAATATTCGAGACGATGTATTCGAGATTATATTCGATGATGCATATTAATTATCTGGATTAATTATTTGAGATGTATATATATTATCTACTATGATTCAGTTTTTCCTTATTGATTGCATGCATGCATTCTAATTTGAATACTAAATTATTTTATCTTTCTTCCGGATTAGTTAAATAAAAGCTATGGACAATACCGGCAGAGAAGGAGAAAAGACTCTGTTCGACATCATATGCTCCCCGAGCCCAGATGAGGATGAAGAAGATGACGGCTCGCAATATCTGAACAATACCGGTGAGGGTATGATATTTGATGAAGACGAATGAATAGATGAAGTCCAGAACAATGATGGCGAAGGAAATGTTGTTCTTCAAATAACAAAGATCGACGAGGTATATTTATATAAGCCATCTGGTGATCATCACATGTTTTAATTGATTTGTATATATATTAACGAATCGATCTTTCTTCTTTTGGCCCTCCGAATCGAGCAAATCTTCTACAAGCAGCAGGGCAGTTCGAGGCCCGGCCAAAAAATTGCAGGCTGGCGTAAAGTACAACATCGATGCCATCAAACCTAATGGCGAACCTGATGAACCTAAGAAGAATGCGAAGAAGTTCATTCGTCAATGCGGAGTTATTGTCAGGGACCAAATCCCGATCTCCGTTCAAGAATGGAAAAAGCCAGCAAAGGGAGATCCAGATGTTACTTTTGTCGACCAAAGAGCAAAAGATCTGCTTTGTGAATCGCTCATGTCACATTTCACCCTACCAGATCATTTGACAGATGCAGATATGGAGAAAGTCAAGAACAGTGCTCTTAAGAAGATGGCGATAGCATTCAACAACCACAAGAAAAATATATGGGCCACGTACCTCAAAGCAGGAAAGCAGACTCCAGAATTCAAGGGAACACTGGAGAAGGCAAGAGATCACTGGGACGCTTTCGTGAACTTCAAGAAATCGGAAGTAGCTTAGGAACGGTCGAGAATAAACAAGATTAATGCCGCGAAAAAGCAGTGGCACCATAATCTGGGGCTAGGTGGCTACGAGGTGGCCCGGCCTAAGTGGGATCTCGCTGAGCAAGAGATGATGGATGCAGGGGTCACTCCAGTTACATTGAGCTGGCCCCCCAGGTGCATGAATTGGTTCTATGCGCATGGGGGGAAGTTGGACCCAAAGACAGGCGAGGTTTTGGAGCGGGCAAGTCTTAAACGAGCCACCAACAGTTTACCTGTTGCAATAGAAGAGACTCGAACGGGGGTGTTCACGCCCAACAGAGAGAACGACGAGCTTACGCGCGCCCTGAAGAATCCTGAACACCCGGGAAGAACACGAGGCAAAGGCGTTGTTCCGTGGTTTGAGGGGTTTGCGGACTGGAACGCCGACTACAGAAGCCGTGCGAGAAAGAAGCAGCAGGAGGAGTAGAAGAGGAAGCTGGAGGAGGAGCAGAGGAAGCAGGAAGCAGACCGCCTTCGCATCGTAGAATCAAAGCACGCGGAGTTGGAACGCGCTTTCATCTGGCAGCAGGAGCAGATCGACGCACTTAGCCAGGAAAGGGCGTCTCAGCAGCAGCAGCAAGCAGATTCAACATTGGATAGCACCGTCCCATCCATGCCGAGAAGCAGCGTGGGTTCCGGCCCGGGCGATGATGCATTGCTGGATAGATACCTTGTGGATGATATCATAGCTACGACAACTTGTGAGCTACACATAAAAGTGAAGAACATATCCATGAAGGTGGCGGACAGCTATGCTTATATAAATCCCCCTGAAGCAACCTTCCATTGCAATCCGATTCCAGCTGGCTATGCTCGTGTCGGGGTTGATGAAGTGATGACGGGATATTTGGGGCTAGAGCTTGACATTCCTGGAGGTGACGAGGAGCGCACACTGGGAGAGGCCATACATCATATCATTCTATGGAGAAAGGATTGCATCGTCTTTCCAAGGCCACCGACACCGCGTCAGCCGGCTCCTCCTCCAAGTCCGCCACCGTGTCAGCAGACTACCGCTCCTCCAAGTCCGCCACCATGTCGGTAGACTCTTGCTCCTCCAAGTCCGCCACCGCGTCAGCCCACTCCTCCTCCTCCAAGTCCGGCACCGTGTCAGCCGACTCCTCCTCCTCCAAGTCCGGCACCGCGTCAGCCCACTCCTCCTCCAAGTTAGGCACCGTGTCAGCCATCTCCGCCGCCTCAGCAACAACGGAAGAGAGGCGCCGCAGCTACGGCGGCTAGCGGTACAACAGGAGGCAAGAAATTCAGATATGGTCCAAGCCTTAAGCCTCTTCCGAAGTTGCCTTACCACATGACTGACGAGGAAAACGAAGCCAAAGTGAAGGCCCATTTTGGACCGAAACCGCCCCCGCCGTCAAAGGAGAAAGTACCTGAGCATGTCATACATCACTTTATTGATAATGCTCAACCAGCTGTCAAGCATAGGGACTCAGACTATGAGCACTCTATCAAGAAGTCCTATCTTGCACAAAAACAGAAGGAGTCGAGCTCGAGCTCAAGCCAAGCAGCTGGTAATAAAAGCGGGAAAACTGTTCCCCAGCTGGGAGAACAAGCAGTGCAATCGATCCCCCCGCTTATTGTACAAACACATGTGAGTACCGCCGATCAGCTGGTAATAACCGACGATCATAGAAGGCAGGCTCAAGAGGCCGGTGTCACTGTAGAACAACTCCTAGGCATCAAGGACTTCCAAACGTTTACAGAGGAGGAACTACAATGGAAATATGTCCGCGGCCAACCTATGGTCAAGCCTGAGCAGATCCCGCTTCTATCAACGAGAATGTATGAATTGCATCAATGGTATCTGAGAGAAATAAAGACTACCGATCGAGAGTCCCTCATGGTGAAAGTCAAGGAAGAGCATTGCTACCATGCAAAAGATCTGTGGGTTGAGTTTCAAGAAATGTTTCAATTATTCAATCAAGACGCACTCGACAAATCTATCGTCAGTTCCTATTGTCTGTAAGTGATTTCTTTCTGTAATTTAAGTCTCTAGCTAGCTGTAGTGCTCGTTCATTACCTGTAATTATCCTCACTATATTTTTTTCTGTGGTATTATGCAGAATGAAGATGTATGAACTGAAAAGAGCTGGACGCTATGGCATTGGGTTCATTGACCCAAATACCATTAATTAAGAGACATGGTCACGTGAATATGATCGACCATACACAGAGAGAAGCTTGTTAGAGTTCTTGAAGCGACTAAATACCCAACTAGAAATACTACTTCCTTACAACTTCGGGTGAGTGACACTGTCTTGCACTACAAATTCTGTTTTTGCTTACTAGATGTTAATAAGTGTAATTGATGAGTTATGCACATGCCCGCTTAATTATACAAACGTGTGCGCATGCAGTTTTCGTTGGATCCTGCTAATCATTGAAGTTGACGAGGGAAAAGTTCAAGTACTGGACTCACTAGTTAAAGACATTAATGACTACACAATCGTGAGGGGAATGGTCGACATGTAATTTCAATCATTATCGAACTATGTCGGCCTCTTTAGTTCATTTCCTGATATCAACTAATTAATAACTCATTTATTCATTTTCTTTGCCGCGGGCAGGGCTTGACAAAAGTTCATCAAAGAGGTTCAAGGCACATGGAAACAACAGCTAAAATGGGTGCGAGGTAATTAATTAAGTAGTACTAGCTAGCTACGTCCGTGCATCTCTTTAATTCTAGTTTCAATACCATTATCATACTTGATTAATTATTATCTGATTGAATTCTATTCTCGTAAAGACCCTGAGGCAGGCGCCGGAGAATAATTTATGTGTATACTACGTTTGTGAGAACATTCGCATGATGGCATCCGAAAGGAGCAAAGATGATAGACAACAATGGGTACGTTTGCCAGAACACTATTCACAATTTTTACATCATTATCTAATATATATACACACAACTAATACATGCATATTGATCTGCTTCTTTAAAGATGAGGGAGATGCGGGATAAGCTCCTACCAAAGGATCGCGTACGAGCAATTCAAGAGGAAATAGCGGGATTTTTGCTCGACCAGGTCATAGATCCCAAAGGAGAATACCATTACAAGTTGTAATGCCTCCACGTAATGATCTGCAAATTGTAGGAGAAATTGTATATACCAAATTGTATATATATATATATATATGTGTGTGTGTGTGTGTGTGTGTGTGTGTGTGTGTGTGAATGGTCGTGCGAGAAATTCGATGATATATATATGATCGGTTCTACGAGAAATTCTATTTATATATATGCATAACGTGTACAATATGTAGTAGCGTAAAATATGTTTGAAATGAAAAAGAATTAAATGGAAAACACAAAATTAAAAGAAAAAATAAACCATAAGCCCTTAAACCCCTAAACCTTTTAGTTCCGGTTGGTGTAACCCTTAAACCCCTAAACCTAAGGCCCCCAGCCCCCCGGCGCGGGCTCGTGCCACGTGGTGGACCTTTGGTCCCGGTTCGTGACGAACCGGCACTAGGGGGGAGGGGGGGGGGCTTTAGTCCCCACCCTTTAGTGCCGGTTCCTTACGAACCGGGACTAAATCCTGATTCTGCACTAGTGTCCTGCCTTGTCTTGTACTCCAAGTTGATTGTACTCCTATATATATGCCCACGAGGCTCAAGCAATACAACAACGATTCCACCAATCTCCCCCTCTCCCTTCTAACACGGATGGATGCTGAATTCGATCCATCTCTCGAGATGATTTATTGCACCATTTTGGTTTGCTGTTTTTCCCCTTTGCAATTGTAATGTACTCATAGATGAAGCTTCTTACAGGAATAGAAAACCAGTGGCTAGCCTTCATTGTGGCTCGAATCGAATTACTGAATCAGATCTCCTGTATCATATAGTAACGAATTATGCTTTTTCCTTATCACGCCAACAGAATTTCCTTGACCAAGTAATAACACTGATGGTTCTAACGTCTATTGGCATTTTCACATAGAAGAAGAACCAAGGGCCTACTGAATGAACCGATATATCGCACACGGCGCAAGTAATCTCGGGGACTAAGATCCGGATATCAACAACAAAATATACGAAAGACGCGAAATAGAACAGACTGAGCATATCATCAGCAACCTTGAGCTCTACACAAGTAGCCCATCAGTCAGGTCATCACCAGATCACAACCACCAGTCCAGCCAGCCTCGCATAATAAGATGGCATACATACGCTCCTGGAGATAAAGTGCAGAGCTTCACAACCACCCTTCTGAACATCAAGCTACTCCCTAATTTTACTACAGAAATATCGATAATATACCAGTCGTAAGTAGTAATTATATTAGATGTGCCACCTAAGTTGGTCAAACAGTCCGGTTCTTGCTCCGCAGACTATGCTCTCTGCACGCTGTAGACCGCTGCCCAGAGGTTAATGACACAGGACGGCGCGATTGTGAACCAGCTCAAGAAAGCCATGGCGGTGGCGGCCATATAGGTCGGGCAGTGGTTCTCCGAGCACAGTAGCAGGTCGTTGTTGATGAGAGTGGTCATGGCTGCCGACCCACTCGCTGCAGCGAAGCTCAGTGCTCCAGTGACCTGCCGATGAGACACCAGGGGGAGGGTCAGAACCGTATCTATGCATACTTCTTTAGGAGAAAGGAAAAATACATGTGATGCTTAAATAATTCTTTGCATGTTCATGTCTGTGAAACATTTTCAGTGCAGGAGTGAGTCCACAGGGAATGGCAGATGGGTGTTTGTTTTGAATTTGAGGTGCCTGAGAAAAAAAGCGTGTGACTTACCCAGTCCCCGGTGGAATATATGGTGGTAGCTCGGGGAGTCCGGAACGAACACTTCACAAGAAGTGCGTAGACGTCCACGACAGCCAGGGCGAGGCTCCACAGGCATTGCAAAGACTCTGCTGCTACAAGGAGGCTGCTCAAAAGAACAACAATGAGTGAGTTCATCTATAGAAGGAAATCGATCCCCTGTTCTGAGTTCTGAAAGCAACATCCTAATACAAAAGACTATCTAATCGCGCCACAGGAATAAGATAAGATACACATGCATACTAGCATAAGACAACATGTAACGCATATCAGGAATGTACATTACAACACACTGTTCTGAATTCCGACAACCAAAATGCTAACCAAACCTATCGCCGTATCCAAGAAAGACAGCTGAGATGATATCACAGAGAACATCAACATGTCACCATCTGATCTGCATTGCCTCTTTCAAGACTAATCGTAAAAGACTAGATGCACTTGCTCAAATGTTTTTCCTGACTGACAATATGTATGCACAGCACAGTACACGATTGTCCATTACAAATCACACTATTCCGAATTCCCATAACCAGAATGGCAGGGTGCGAACCACTGTTTAAGAAATCGGCCGATTCAGCGATTAATCGGCCGATTAATCGCTACTCGGGGTGTGGCCGCTAAGATAAGGCCATATCTTCGACATTAATCTTTTGGGCCGATTTATCGGCCTGACAACCGATTTATCGCGAATATTCCGATTAATCGGTATGGGCCCCTCTGTACAGAAACCTCAAATGGGCCTCCCTTCCCCCGCAAACCACAAAACGTTGCCGCTCGATAGGGTTTGGGATCCTGTCCACACCGCCACAATGTTCCCCATCCACATTGCCGCCTCCACCTTCCCGATCCACACTGCCGCCGCCACCCTGCTTGCCTCCGGCGGCCGGAGCTAGCACCGCTGGAGCTGCCCGTCCTTTGGATCTTCTTCTCGACTCCTCCTCTTCCCCAACACCCCAGTCACCGGCGCCCGACGGCCGGGGCATCTCGCCATCGCCACCACTCCCGCCCTTCCTCCAGGAGCATGCCCGACGGCCGGAGCATCTCGCCGCCGCCACCACGTCCGCTCTTCCTCCAGGAGAGCAGAGCGCCGCGACCCCTTCTTCGACTCCCGTCCCTCCAGGAGCATCTCGCCGCCGCCACCACTTCCTGCAGCATCACACTGCACACCATCTCTGCCACTCCCTTCTCCGGCAGCAAGCAGGCCAAAGAGGGGTTTTGGAGCGGGCAAGTCTTAAACGAGCCACCAACAGTTTACCTGTTGCAATAGAAGAGACTCGAACGGGGGTGTTCACGCCCAACAGAGAGAACGACGAGCTTACGCGCGCCCTGAAGAATCCTGAACACCCGGGAAGAACACGAGGCAAAGGCGTTGTTCCGTGGTTTGAGGGGTTTGCGGACTGGAACGCCGACTACAGAAGCCGTGCGAGAAAGAAGCAGCAGGAGGAGTAGAAGAGGAAGCTGGAGGAGGAGCAGAGGAAGCAGGAAGCAGACCGCCTTCGCATCGTAGAATCAAAGCACGCGGAGTTGGAACGCGCTTTCATCTGGCAGCAGGAGCAGATCGACTCACTTAGCCAGGAAAGGGCGTCTCAGCAGCAGCAGCAAGCAGATTCAACATTGGATAGCACCGTCCCATCCATGCCGAGAAGCAGCGTGGGTTCCGGCCCGGGCGATGATGCATTGCTGGATAGATACCTTGTGGATGATATCATAGCTACGACAACTTGTGAGCTACACATAAAAGTGAAGAACATATCCATGAAGGTGGCGGACGGCTATGCTTATATAAATCCCCCTGAAGCAACCTTCCATTGCAATCCGATTCCAGCTGGCTATGCTCGTGTCGGGGTTGATGAAGTGATGACGGGATATTTGGGGCTAGAGCTTGACATTCCTGGAGGTGACGAGGAGCGCACACTGGGAGAGGCCATACATCATATCATTCTATGGAGAAAGGATTGCATCGTCTTTCCAAGGCCACCGACACCGCGTCAGCCGGCTCCTCCTCCAAGTCCGCCACCGTGTCAGCAGACTACCGCTCCTCCAAGTCCGCCACCATGTCGGTAGACTCTTGCTCCTCCAAGTCCGCCACCGCGTCAGCCCACTCCTCCTCCTCCAAGTCCGGCACCGTGTCAGCCGACTCCTCCTCCTCCAAGTCCGGCACCGCGTCAGCCCACTCCTCCTCCAAGTTAGGCACCGTGTCAGCCATCTCCGCCGCCTCAGCAACAACGGAAGAGAGGCGCCGCAGCTACGGCGGCTAGCGGTACAACAGGAGGCAAGAAATTCAGATATGGTCCAAGCCTTAAGCCTCTTCCGAAGTTGCCTTACCACATGACTGACGAGGAAAACGAAGCCAAAGTGAAGGCCCATTTTGGACCGAAACCGCCCCCGCCGTCAAAGGAGAAAGTACCTGAGCATGTCATACATCACTTTATTGATAATGCTCAACCAGCTGTCAAGCATAGGGACTCAGACTATGAGCACTCTATCAAGAAGTCCTATCTTGCACAAAAACAGAAGGAGTCGAGCTCGAGCTCAAGCCAAGCAGCTGGTAATAAAAGCGGGAAAACTGTTCCCCAGCTGGGAGAACAAGCAGTGCAATCGATCCCCCCGCTTATTGTACAAACACATGTGAGTACCGCCGATCAGCTGGTAATAACCGACGATCATAGAAGGCAGGCTCAAGAGGCCGGTGTCACTGTAGAACAACTCCTAGGCATCAAGGACTTCCAAACGTTTACAGAGGAGGAACTACAATGGAAATATGTCCGCGGCCAACCTATGGTCAAGCCTGAGCAGATCCCGCTTCTATCAACGAGAATGTATGAATTGCATCAATGGTATCTGAGAGAAATAAAGACTACCGATCGAGAGTCCCTCATGGTGAAAGTCAAGGAAGAGCATTGCTACCATGCAAAAGATCTGTGGGTTGAGTTTCAAGAAATGTTTCAATTATTCAATCAAGACGCACTCGACAAATCTATCGTCAGTTCCTATTGTCTGTAAGTGATTTCTTTCTGTAATTTAAGTCTCTAGCTAGCTGTAGTGCTCGTTCATTACCTGTAATTATCCTCACTATATTTTTTTCTGTGGTATTATGCAGAATGAAGATGTATGAACTGAAAAGAGCTGGACGCTATGGCATTGGGTTCATTGACCCAAATACCATTAATTAAGAGACATGGTCACGTGAATATGATCGACCATACACAGAGAGAAGCTTGTTAGAGTTCTTGAAGCGACTAAATACCCAACTAGAAATACTACTTCCTTACAACTTCGGGTGAGTGACACTGTCTTGCACTACAAATTCTGTTTTTGCTTACTAGATGTTAATAAGTGTAATTGATGAGTTATGCACATGCCCGCTTAATTATACAAACGTGTGCGCATGCAGTTTTCGTTGGATCCTGCTAATCATTGAAGTTGACGAGGGAAAAGTTCAAGTACTGGACTCACTAGTTAAAGACATTAATGACTACACAATCGTGAGGGGGATGGTCGACATGTAATTTCAATCATTATCGAACTATGTCGGCCTCTTTAGTTCATTTCCTGATATCAACTAATTAATAACTCATTTATTCATTTTCTTTGCCGCGGGCAGGGCTTGACAAAAGTTCATCAAAGAGGTTCAAGGCACATGGAAACAACAGCTAAAATGGGTGCGAGGTAATTAATTAAGTAGTACTAGCTAGCTACGTCCGTGCATCTCTTTAATTCTAGTTTCAATACCATTATCATACTTGATTAATTATTATCTGATTGAATTCTATTCTCGTAAAGACCCTGAGGCAGGCGCCGGAGAATAATTTATGTGTATACTACGTTTGCGAGAACATTCGCATGATGGCATCCGAAAGGAGCAAAGATGATAGACAACAATGGGTACGTTTGCCAGAACACTATTCATAATTTTTACATCATTATCTAATATATATACACACAACTAATACATGCATATTGATCTGCTTCTTTAAAGATGAGGGAGATGCGGGATAAGCTCCTACCAAAGGATCGCGTACGAGCAATTCAAGAGGAAATAGCGGGATTTTTGCTCGACCAGGTCATAGATCCCAAAGGAGAATACCATTACAAGTTGTAATGCCTCCACGTAATGATCTGCAAATTGTAGGAGAAATTGTATATACCAAATTGTATATATATATATATGTGTGTGTGTGTGTGTGTGTGTGTGTGTGTGTGTGTGTGTGTGCAACATGGGTACGTTGCCAAACACTATTCACAATTTTTACATCATTATCTAATATATATACACACAACTAATACGCATATTGATCTGCTTCTTTAAAGATGGGGAGATGCGGGATAAGCTCCTACCAAAGGATCGCGTACGAGCAATTCAAGAGAAATAGCGGGATTTTTGCTCGACCAGGTCATAGATCCCAAAGGAGAATACCATTACAAGTTGTAATGCCTCCACGTAATGAATCTGCAAATTGTGGAGAAATTGTATATACCAAATTGTATATATATATATATATTTGTGTGTGTGTGTGGTGGTGTGTGTGTGTGTGTGTTGAATGGTCGTGCGAGAAATTCGATGATATATATATGATCGGTTCTCACGAGAAATCTATTTATATATATGCATAACGTGTACAATATTAGTAGCGTAAATATGTTTGAATGAAAAAGAATTAAATGGAAACACAAAATTAAAAAAAAATAAACCATAAGCCCTTAAACCCCTAAACCTTTTAGTTCCGGTTGGTGTAACCCTTAAACCCCTAAACCTAAGGCCCCCAGCCCCCCGGCGCGCTCGTGCCACGTGGTGGACCTTTGGTCCCGGTTCGTGACGAACCGGCACTAGGGGGAGAGGGGGGGGGCTTTAGTCCCCACCCTTTAGTGCGGTTCCTTACGAACCGGGACTAAATCCTGATTCTGCACTAGTGTCCTGCCTTGTCTTGTACTCCAAGTTGATTACTCCTATATAATGCCCACGAGGCTCAGCAATACAACAACGATTCCACCAATCTCCCCCTCTCCCTTCTAACACGGATGGATGCGAATTCGATCCATCTCTCGAGATGATTTATTGCACCATTTTGGTTTGCTTTTTTTTCCCTTTGCAATTGTAATGTACTCATAGATGAAGCTTCTTACAGGAATAGAAAACCAGTGGCTAGCCTTCATTGTGGCTCGAATCGAATTACTGAATCAATCTCCTGTATCAATAGTAACGAATATGCTTTTTCCTTATCACGCCAACAGAATTTCCTTGACCAAGTAATAACACTGATGGTTCTAACGTCTATTGGCATTTTCACATAGAAGAAGAACCAAGGGCCTACTGAATGAACCGATATATCGCACACGGCGCAAGTAATCTCGGGACTAAGATCCGGATATCACCAACAAAATATACGAAAACGCGAAATAGAACAGACTGAGCATATCATCAGCAACCTTGAGCTCTACACAAGTAGCCCATCAGTCAGGTCATCACACAGATCACAACCACCAGTCCAGCCAGCCTCGCATAATAAGATGGCATACATACGCTCCTGGAGATAAAGTGCAGAGCTTCACAACCACCCTTCTGAACATCAAGCTACTCCCTAATTTTACTACAGAAATATCGATAATATACCAGTCGTAAGTATTAATTATATTAGATGTGCCACCTAAGTTGGTCAAACAGTCCGGTTCTTGCTCCGCAGACTATGCTCTCGGCACGCTGTAGACCGCTGCCCAGAGGTTAATGACACAGGACGCGCATTGTAACCAGCTCAAGAAAGCCATGGCGTGGCGGCCATATAGGTCGGGCAGTGGTTCTCCGCACAGTTGCAGGTCGTTGTTGATAGAGTGGTCATGGCTGCCGACCCACTCGCTGCAGCGAAGCTCATGTGCTCCATTGACCTGCCGATGAGACACCAGGGGGAGGGTCAGAACCGTATCTATGCATACTTCTTTAGGAGAAAGGAAAATACATGTGATGCTTAAATAATTCTTTGCATTTTCATGTCTTGTGAAACATTTTCAGTGCAGGAGTGAGTCACAGGGAATGGCAGATGGTGTTTTTTGTTTTGAATTTAGGTGCCTGAGAAAAAAACGTGTGACTTACCCAGTCCCCGGTGGAATATATGGTGGTAGCTCGGGGAGTCCGGAACGAACCACTTCACAAGAAGTGCGTAGACGTCCACACAGCCGGCGAGGCTCCACAGGCATTGCAAAGACTCTGCTGCACAAGGAGGCTGCTCAAAAGAACAACAATGAGTGAGTTCATCTATAGAAGGAAATCGATCCCCTGTTCTGATTTCTGAAAGCAACATCCTAATACAAAGACTATCTAATCGCGCCACAAAGATAGATAGATACACATGCATACTAGCATAAGACAAATGTAACGCATTCAGGAATGTACATTACAACACACTGTTCTAATTCCGACAACCAAATGCTAACCAAACCTATCGCCGTATCCAAGAAAGACACTGAGATGATATCACAGAGAACATCAACATGTCACCATCTGATCTGCATTGCCTCTTTCAAGACAATCGTAAAAGACTAGATGCACTTGCTCAAATGTTTTTCCTGACAATATGTATGCACAGCACAGTACACGATTGTCCATTACAAATCACACTATTCCGAATTCCCATAACCAGAATGGCAGGGTCGAACAACTGTTTAGAAATCGGCCGATTCAGCGATTAATCGGCCGATTAATCGCTACTCGGGGTGTGGCCGCAAGATAAGGCCATATCTTCGACATTATCTTTTGGGCCGATTTATCGGCCTGACAACCATTTATCGCGAATATTCCGATAATCGGTATGGGCCCCTCTGTACAGAACCTCAAATGGGCCTCCCTTCCCCCGCAAACCACAAAACGTTGCCGCTCGATAGGGTTTGGGATCCTGTCCACACCGCCACAATGTTCCCCATCCACATTGCCGCCCTCCACCTTCCCGATCCACACTCCGCCGCCACCCTTCTTGCCTCCGGCGGCCGGAGCTAGCACCGCTGGAGCTGCCCGTCCTTTGGATCTTCTTCTCGACTCCTCCTCTTCCCAAACACCCCAGTCACCGGCGCCCGACGGCCGGGGCATCTCGCCATCGCCACCACTCCGCCCTTCCTCCAGACCATGCCCGACGGCCGGAGCATCTCGCCGCCGCCACCACGTCCGCTCTTCCTCCAGAGAGCAGAGCGCCGCGACCCCTTCTTCGACTCCCGTCCCTCCAGGAGCATCTCCCGCCGCCACCACTTCCTGCAGCATCACACTGCACACCATCTCTGCCACTTCCCTTCTCCGGCAGCAAGCAGGCCAAAGAGGGGTTTTGGAGCGGGCAAGTCTTAACGAGCCACCAACAGTTTACCTGTTGCAATAGAAAGACTCGAACGGGGGTGTTTCACGCCCAACAGAGAGAAGACGAGCTTACGCGCGCCCTGAAGAATCCTGAACACCCGGAAGAACACGAGCGCAAAGGCGTGTTCCGTGGTTTGAGGGGTTTGCGGACTGGAACGCCGACTACGAAGCCGTGCGAGAAAGAAGCAGCAGGAGAGTAGAAGAGAAAGCGGGAGGAGGACAGAGAAGCAGGAAGCAGACCGCCTTCGCATCGTAGATCAAAGCACGCGGAGTTGGAACGCCTTTCATCTGGCAGCGGAGCAATCGACTCACTTAGCCAGGAAAGGCGTCTCAGCACAGCAGCAAGCAGATTCAACATTGGATAGCACCGTCCCATCCAGTCCGAGAAGCAGCGTGGGTTCCGGCCCGGCGATGATGCATGTGCTGGATAGATACCTTGTGGATGATATCATAGCTACGACAACTTGTGAGCTACACATAAAAGTGAAGAACATATCCATGAGGTGGCGGACGGCTATGCTTTATAAATCCCCCTGAGCAACTCCATTGCAATCCGATTCCAGCTGCTATGCTCGTGCGGGGTTGATGAAGTGATGACGGGATATTTGGGGCTAGAGCTTGACATTCCTGGAGGTGACGAGGAGCGCACACTGGGAGAGGCCATACATCATATCATTCTATGGAGAAAGGATTGCATCGTCTTTCCAAGGCCACCGACACCGCGTCAGCCGGCTCCTCCTCCAATTCCCACCGTGTCAGCAGACTACCGCTCCTCCAAGTCCGCCACCATGTCGGTAGACCTCTTGCTCCTCCAAGTCCGCCACCGCGTCAGCCCACCCTCCTCCTCCAAGTCCGGCACCGTGTCAGCCGACTCCTCCTCCTCCAAGTCCCCACCGCGTCAGCCCACTCCTCCTCCAAGTTAGGCACCGTGTCAGCCATCTCCGCCGCCTCAGCAACAACGGAAGAGAGGCGCCGCAGCTACGGCGGCTAGCGGTACAACAGGAGGCAAGAAATTCAGATATGGTCCAAGCCTTAAGCCTCTTCCGAAGTTGCCTTACCACATGACTGACGAGGAAACGAAGCCAAAGTGAAGGCCCATTTTGGACCGAAACCGCCCCCCCGTCAAAGGAGAAAGTACCTGAGCATGTCATACATCACTTATTGATAATGCTCAACCAGCTGTCAAGCATAGGGACTCAGACTATGAGCACTCTATCAAGAAGTCCTATCTTGCACAAAAACAGAAGGAGTCGAGCTCGAGCTCAACCAAGCAGCTGGTAAAAAAGCGGGAAAACTGTTCCCCAGCTGGGAGAACAAGCAGTGCAATCGATCCCCCCGCTATTGTACAAACACATGTGAGTACCGCCGATCAGCTGGTAATACCGACGATCAAGAAGGCAGGCTCAAGAGGCCGGTGTCACTGTAGAACAACTCCTAGGCATCAGGACTTCCAAACGTTTACAGAGGAGGAACTACAATGGAAATATGTCCGCGGCCAACCTATGGTCAAGCCTGAGCAGATCCCGCTTCTATCACGAGAATGTATGATGCATCAATGGTATCTGAAGAAATAAAGACTACCGATCGAGAGTCCCTCATGGTGAAAGTCAAGGAAGAGCATTGCTACCATGCAAAAGATCTGTGGTTGATTTCAAGAAATGTTTCAATTATTCAATCAAGACGCACTCACAAATCTATCGTCAGTTCCTATTGTCTGTAAGTGATTTCTTTCTGTAATTTAAGTCTCTAGCTAGCTGTAGTGCTCGTTCATTACCTGTAATTACCTCACTATATTTTTTTTCTGTGGTATTATGCAGAATGAAGATGTATGAACTGAAAAGAGCTGGACGCTATGGCATTGGGTTCATTGACCCAAATACCATTAATTAAGAGACATGGTCACGTGAATATGATCGACCATACACAGAGAGAAGCTTGTTAGAGTTCTTGAAGCGACTAAATACCCAACTAGAAATACTACTTCCTTACAACTTCGGGTGATTGACACTGTCTTGCACTACAAATTCTGTTTTTGCTACTAGATGTTAATAAGTGTAATTGATGATTTATGCACATGCCCGCTTAATTATACAAACGTGTGCGCATGCATTTTTCGTTGGATCCTGCTAATCATTGAAGTTGACGAGGGAAAAGTTCAAGTACTGGACTCACTAGTTAAAGACATTAATGTACACAATCGTGAGGGGGATGGTCGACATGTAATTTCAATCATTATCGAACTATGTCGGCCTCTTTAGTTCATTTCCTGATATCAACTAATTAATAACTCATTTATCATTTTCTTTGCCGCGGGCAGGGCTTGACAAAAGTTCATCAAAGAGGTTCAAGGCACATGGAAACAACAGCTAAAATGGGTGCGAGGTAATTAATTAAGTATTACTAGCTAGCTACGTCCGTGCATCTCTTTAATTCTAGTTTCAATACCATTATCATACTTGATTAATTATTATCTGATTGAATTCTATTCTCGTAAAGACCCTGAGGCAGCGCCGGAGAATAATTTATGTGTACTACTTTTGCGAGAACATTCGCATGATGGCATCCAAAGGAGCAAAGATGATAGACAACAATGGGTACTTGTTGCCAAACACTATCTCATAATTTTTACATCATTATCTAATATATATACACAACTAATACATGCTATGATCTGCTTCTTTAAAGATGAGGGAGATGCGGATAAGCTCCTACCAAAGGATCGCGTACAGCAATTCAAGAGGAAATAGCGGATTTTTGCTCGACCAGGTCATAGATCCCAAAGGAGAATACCATTACAAGTTGTAATGCCCCCACGTATGATCTGCAAATTGTAGGAGAAATTGTATATACCAAATTGTATATTATATATATATATGTGTGTGTGTGTGTGTGTGTGTGTGTGTGTGTGTGGTGTGGTGTGTGTGTGTGTGTGTGTGTGGTGTGAATGGTCGTGCGAGAATTCGATGATATATATATGATCGGTTCTACGAGAAATTCTATTTATATATATGCTAACGTGTACAATATGTAGTACGTAAAATATGTTTGAAATGAAAAAGAATTAAATGGAAAACACAAAATTAAAAGAAAAATAAACCATAAGCCCTTAAACCCCTAAACCTTTTAGTTCCGGTTGGTGAAACCCTTAAACCCCTAAACCTAAGGCCCCCAGCCCCCCGGCGCGGGCTCGTGCCACGTGGTGGACCTTGGTCCCGGTTCGTGGTGAACCGGCACTAGGGAGGGGGGGGCTTTAGTCCCCACCCTTTAGTGCCGGTTCCTTACGAACCGGGACTAAATCCTGATTCTGCACTAGTGTCCTGCCTTGTCTTGTACTCCAAGTTGATTGTACTCCATAATATGCCCACAGGCTCAAGCATACAACAACGATTCCACCAATCTCCCCCTCTCCCTTCTAACACGGATGGATGCTGAATTCGATCCATCTCTCGAGATGATTTATTGCACCATTTTGGTTTGCTGTTTTCCCCTTTGCAATGTGTAATGTACTCATAGATGAAGCTTCTTACAGGAATAGAAAACCATGGGCTAGCCTTCATTGTGGCTCGAATCGAATTACTGAATCAGATCTCCTGTACATATAGTAACGAATTATGCTTTTTCCTTATCACGCCAACAGAATTTCCTTGACCAAGTAATAACACTGATGGTCTAATGTCTATTGGCATTTTCACATAGAAGAAGAACCAAGGCCTACTGAATGAACCGATATATCGCACATGGCGCAAGTAATCTCGGGGACTAAGACCGGATATCAACAACAAAATATCGAAAGACGCGAAATAGAACAGACTGAGCAATCATCAGCAACCTTGAGCTCTACACAAGTAGCCCATCAGTCAGGTCATCACCAGATCACAACCACCAGTCCGCCAGCCTCGCAATATAAGATGGCATACATACGCTCCTGAGATAAAGTGCAGAGCTTCACAACCACCCTTCTGAACATCACTACTCCCTAATTTTACTACAGAAATATCGATAATATACCAGTCGTAAGTAGTAATTATATTAGATGTGCCCCCTAAGTTGGTCAAACAGTCCGGTTCTTGCTCCGCAGACTATGCTCTCTGCACGCTGTAGACCGCTGCCCAGAGGTTAATGACACAGGCCGGCGCGATTGCGAACCAGCTCAAGAAAGCCATGGCGGTGGCGGCCATATAGGTCGGGCAGTGGTTCTCCGAGCACAGTACAGGTCGTTGCTGATGAGAGTGGTCATGGCTGCCGACCCACTCCTGCAGCGAAGCTCAGTGCTCCAGTGACCTGCCGATGAGACACCAGGGGGAGGGTCAGAAACGTATCTATGCATACTTCTTTAGGAGAAAGAAAAATACATGTGATGCTTAAAATTCTTTGCATGTTCATGTCTGTAAACATTTTCAGTGCAGGAGTGAGTCCACAGGGAATGGCAGATGGGTGTTTGTTTTGAATTGGAGGTGCCTGAGAAAAAAAGCGTGTGACTTACCCAGTCCCCGGTGGAATATATGGTGGTAGCTCGGGGAGTCCGGAACGAAACACTTCACAAGAAGTGCGTAGACGTCCACGACAGCCAGGCGAGGCTCCACAGGCATTGCAAAACTCTGCTGCTACAAGGAGGCTGCTCAAAAGAACAACAATGAGTGAGTTCATCTATAGAAGAAATCGATCCCCTGTTCTGAGTTCTGAAAGCAACATCCTAATACAAAAGACTATCTATCGCGCCACAGGAATAAGATAAGATACACATGCATACTAGCATAAGACAACATGTAACGCATATCAGGAATGTACATTACAACACACTGTTCGAATTCCGACAACCAAAATGCTAACCAAACCTATCGCCGTATCCAAGAAAGACAGCTGAGATGATATCACGAGAAACATCAACATGTCACCATCTGATCTGCATTGCCTCTTTCAAGACTAATCGTAAAAGACTGGATGCACTTGCTCAAATGTTTTTCCTGGACTGACAATATGTATGCACAGCACAGTACACGATTGTCCATTACAAATCACACTATTCCGAATTCCCATAACCAGAATGGCAGGTGCGAACCACTGTTTAAGAAATCGGCCGATTCACGATTAATCGGCCGATTAATCGCTACTCGGGTGTGTCCGCTAAGATAAGGCCATATCTTCGCCAAT